>PVKS010015350.1:0-46152 GCA_004027875.1 Aplodontia rufa | reverse complement strand
GGTTATGGCGCTTGCCTGGCATGCGCAAGTACACGGGTTCAAACCCCAGCACCACGTACCCAACGGAGTCTCAGAGCAACAAAAGGCACATGAAAAACTAAATAAAAGTTGTTTCCCTCTATGTAAAAAAAAAGGGGGGGGGTAGGGCGGAGCCTGAGTATGCCATTCAGTGGTAGGACACTTGCCTAGGATGCTCAAGGACCTGGGTTTGATCCAACATCAGAATGAAATTAGGACCAACACTACAGATTCAACAAACATTCAAGGGGTAATATAAGGGTGTTATAAACAGTTTGTCAGTAAATCTGAAAACGTAGACAAAATGAACAAAATTTTTGAAAACTGTTTACCAAAAATGACACAGGAAAAAGTGGATAATTTGCATGGTCCTATTTCTATGAAAGAAAACGAATCTGTCATTAAAAACCTCACAGTGAAAATCCAGATGAAGATGCTATTCATAGTCTTCCTGAATAGGTGTATTCATATTAAAAATTCAGTAAGCACAAATTTTGTCTATGTATATTATACTTAGAAAATATTTTAAAGTTCACTTAAAATGATTGTACAAATAATAAGGGGAATGGTGGGTGGGGGGATACATGAAACGAAACTGGCCATATATTAATATTGTTGAAGCTGGGCCACTGGGCGTATTAAATCTCATTAGCAGCAGCAGCAGTAGTAGCGGTCAGGCTACTACTACTTTTACTACTATTACTACTTCTTGCACGGCTAGGGATTGAACTGAGGGTCTCACCAGGCAAGCACTTTACCACTGAACTCTGTGCAAAACCCTCAGCCAGTTCCATGTCTCCTTCTGAGTCAGTTTCACAATGCACTGATGGCTGACCAGCTCACCTGATCTGCCACCCTGGCACCTCCTGGGATCTCTTCTCTACTACATTCTCATCTCCACTCCGGTTTCTTCCAAAGCGTATTGCACCTCAGAGCCTTTGCCCTTGCTGTTTCCTTTGCCTCAAATGCTTATTCTTCAGATCCAGCATGACTTGACTCAGTCAGGTCTTGGCTCAAATGTCACCCTTTCAGCAAAGACTTCCCAGACCATCCAAACTAAAAATCTCAACCCCACAACTGCAAAACCCATTCTCTCTCTCTGCTATACATTCCTCCAGGGATCTGCATCATCTGGCACAAAAACTATTTTCCAGTGTTTTTTGTTTACTGACTACTTTCCACCAGAATGCAAACTCCAACCAGGCAGAGAAACTCGCACCTCTATCCCAGTGTCCACACTGATACCTGACATATAGTATGTGTTCAAAAAACATGTACTGAAAGAATAAGGATCCCCAGCCTCTTCGTGGGGAATTGTCAGAGTTGCTCTGCACCTTCCATACTGACCCCACCTTGCAGCTTCCTGGTCCTGCATCTGTTCCACACTCGCTTGAGTCTGGCCTACCTGCAAGGGTCAATTCGAATGTTCCTTCAAAGAGACAGGCGGTTTCACTGGGAGCCAGAAGACACGGATCCTCCTCTTAGTGGGTTTGTAAAAATGCGGGCCTGGAATCTCTCAAGGTTACATTTGACCTGCGCTTACCAGCTCTGAAATTGCGCAGGGTCACCTTACTTCCCTGAGCATTAGTTTACTCATCCGTCCAATGGGAAGAGTAATTATGATAGCAAAGAGGAATAACTCCAGAGACCAGGATTTGCCCATGGAAGTGTTTTCACTGTCAAATGCCACTGGTAAAATTTTGGCAGCTCCCTGGAGTCCCCAAAGGTTTTGAAAAGGGTCTGAGCACCTTTTGGGTGGTTGTCTTACCCTTTTCAAATGAAAGCTTGGTCCTCTCCCTCTCTCCGAGGTTCCTTTCCGGAGCCCAGGTCCCGTGCCCTACCTCTTGTTGCACCTTCGCCTCGCACCCTCCCGCTCCTCGCCCCGCGCCCTCCCGCTCTCTGCGCTCTCGCGCCCGCCCGCTCCGTGCCCGCTAGGTGCTCGCTCCGCGCTCGCTCGCGCGCCCCGGCGCCGGCTGCGGAGGGAGCTGCTCTGCCCGCAGCTGGCGCAGCGCGGGGGCGGCCGCGGGTGGGCGGGTGCCGCGGGCCCGGGCGCCGAGCATGAGCCGCCGCCGGCGCCGGCCGCGCGCTGCTCGGGGCCCGACTGCGGCGCGAGGGCGGCGCGGGAGCGACGCTGGCCCTGACCGAGGTAGGCAGCGGCCGCCGATCCTCTGTCCCTCTCTCCTACTCTCCTGCGGGTCGTCCCCTCCGGTTGCCGGAGCGGGCTGGGCGGGGCGTGCGCGGGTCCGGGGTCCCGCCCGGCGCGGCCGTCGTGGGGCCGGGGCGCGAGCTCCCGGCGTGGGTCAGGGGACGCGCGCAGGGAGGGCGCCTAGCGCGCCGAGTTGCAGAGAACTCCGCCCCGGGCTGAGCGGAGCTGGGACCTCCTGCACACCCTGCCACTGCAGGGCGCCTGGTGGTCCCGGCCGGGCGTGGCACGGGCGTGGGCTCAGCTGGCAGGTCCGCTGCCCCGGGCCTGGCGTGGGGGAGGGGGCTGGGGAATCCTAGGACCTCGGGGCTGCGCAGTTGGAAGTTTCCATTTGCTCTTCTGTGTTCTGGGCCCCGCGGCAGCATCTCACGCACTCTCTATTTGGCGAGGAATTGGGGTGTGAACACCGCATTGGAGGGGAGAGCGCCTTGGATGGCGAGATGCTCCCTTTCCCGGTGTGCCAGGGTCGTTTGAAGGACCGCGCTCTTTGCCCCGGGCCTGCCTGGGATGGGGACTAGGGCAGGTGCGGCTGGTTCTGGTCTGAGTGTGAATGTGTGTGTATACGCGCGTGTGTGTGTGCGGGGGAGGTCATGGTGTAGTCATGGTGTAGTCCTCCTGTTTGGGGAGACCACAGATCACAGATCCCTGCACCCTGCATTTCTAACTGCTGCTGAGCGCTGGAGCTGATGGATATTCACAGGGCGGTTTGCTTGCTCTGAGAGAGATGGCAGGGTTCCCTCTTTCCCAGTTCACTCTCTTGCCACTGTCGTTTTTCTCCCACAGTCAGGAAAAGGGAAAGACCCAGATGGCCACCTGCCCCAGGAGTCCAGGTCACTTGGAGTCAGGTTGGCACAAGGGTCCTTCAGGGATGCATGGTCTGCCCTTCCCCCTCGGGTCCCTTGCCTGGGTCTGTCCTGGGTCTGGGCGGTTCTCTGAGAGGCAGGGGTCCTCCAGAGCAAATCAGTAGCCCCTGTTCTGAGCAAAGTACTAAGAAGTGGGGATACTAATCTTGATTTATGAACCATGGTGGGCTTCAGGCCCTTCCCAGACTCTCTTTCCCCATCAGCAGAATGATACCATGATTCTGATGACCCCTGAGTTATTTCCGCAGTGACATCCCGTGACACTGCTTTGGAACCTCAGGACCCCAGTTCTGGAAGAAGCAGTCTGGGAGGACATGGGGGGACCTTAGCTGGGCGGCCTGGGGACATATGGGTTACCCCTCCAGTTTTTGTCTTTAGGACATGAATTGTAGCGACCTAGCAGCCCCTCTTGATGGTGATCAGCCTGAGGCAGGGGTGCGGCAGGACCCACAGGCCCTGCCCCTGAAATGAGGGAGAGCAGGCTCCATGGTGAAGCTGTGTACTCTTAAATATGCCCCTGCCCCTGGTGTGGGAGCCCATGCAGGTGTCCCCAGGTGTGCCAGTGGGCCTGCCCGAAAGCTAGCCAGGGAGTTTGTTTTTCTCTAGGAGGCATCTTTGAGCTGCCAGCCTGATGGCTTCCTTCCACTTGGCAAATTGTGGAAATGGAACAGTTCACACAGAGCAGAGGGGTTTTTTGGTGTAACTTAGCAACTGCAAGAGGAGGGTGAGGAGGAGGAGGATGTGGAGGAGGTGGAGGAGGAGGAATGATGCTTGCCACAGCATTTGTGTAGGGTACTGGTGGATGGGCAGGTCCTGCACGTGGGAGGGGCAAGGCTGTCCCACCGGGCCAGGTGAAGAGCCGACCTGCCACTCCTACCCCTGGTCTACAGGGCAAGTGGGTATGCAGGTGTAGCCCGGGAGCTCATGAGCATGCCTGCCGCCCCACCTGTGGAACGATGCCCCAAAGAGCAGCACTGGAACAGCTTAGGTTGACTTCTGATTTTTAGCCCCAGAATCACATGTTTCACAGAAGCCAAATTTGTTAAATAGGTCAAGTGAAGGTGTTCTGCTGAGGCAGGTAGAGGGCTTTGAGCCTGCCCACTGCCTCCGGAAGTTAGGTGGGTGGGCTGATGTGGGATGCTTATCTCTGTGAGATCCTCCCCCAGGGGAGGGGCCCTGGGCTGCTGGGGAAGAGTCCCCAGGGAGAGGAAGGAAACCTGGGTCCAGGCTTCTCCTGAATCCCTTCTTGCTGCCCCCTGATGGGACTCTTCCATCCCTCCCTTTTGCTTTTCTTCCCGAGGCCATCTGCTTCAGCCCTGGTAGGCTCTGGCTGTTTTTCTCTCAGAACTTCCAAATGCTGAGCAGAAATCTGCCTCTGGTAACTCCCACCTACTCCAAGCTGCCTCTCAGTTCTTTGCCCTTGCCTGCCCACCTCGCAGGAGGATGAGTGTTTACCTAGCAAGGATTGATGTGCAGAGGGAGGGAGGAAGGGAGGATGACTAGCAGGAGTACCGAAATGGTGTCTTCTGGTGCCTCTGACATATACTGGTTGCCTGCAGGGCCCCCTTACCCCTGGGGCTCTGGGGAGGATACGTTGCCCCCTTTTCAGGTGTGTATATGCCTTTTTCACCCCGTTTTGGGCATAGAGCTTATGGGTGTGAGTATGTATGAATGCAAGGGATGCTCTGGCCTGGCTGAGCTGGCTGGCTGCCTCAAGCCCATGTGCAGTGCCCCTCTGCTGGGGACAAGAGGAAGCTCCCATCTAAAAACCCCAGAGCAGGGTTTAAGAGTCAGCTGGCATGGCCAGATGAGATTCATGTGAGGCAAAATCCTAAAAAAACCAACCCTGGATAGCATGGCCTTTTAGTCTTTGACCCTGGGATTGTGTCTTGGGACAGGCCCGTAGTGGTTGCCACACTAAAAGAGGATTGACAGGGGCTTTGTTATGATGTGTACCAGGTGAGAGTGTCCGGGGTATGAATGCTGCTATTGGCTGTCCCTGCCTGAGGATGACGGAAGAGAGGGAAGCCACACAGAGTTATAATCAGATACCCTTAGGGTCTGGATGCGTCATCTAAGAACCACCTGGGTGCCTTAAGCATGACTTCAGGCAAACCTCTGTGGTCCTGTCCTAGCAGCCTCTCTCCACCTCAGCCACGGGGCAGAGAAACTTCTCAGACACCTTTTCAGTGCTGGGATGTGAGCACCACCATGGGATGGAACCAGACGTTGCCCAGTGCTGCCCAGGGGTTCTGAGGCCTCATGAGTTAGCTGTGGTTCTTCTGAGTTCAGGAAAGAGAGACTGTTGCTAGCTGGAGGAGTAGGCCTGAGGCTGGGCCTTAGTGAGTCTCCCTGACTCCAGGCACAATAGCCGAGAGCAGGTCCTTCCTTGCTTCCCACGTGGGAGTGATCTCTGTACAGCTGGGGTGTTGGCTGCAACCCTAGGGCAGAGTGTTGGCCACACAGGTTGCTCCTTTCTACAGGCCTAGCTCTTGGATCATCTGCTCACATGTGGAATGTTGCCACCCCAGTTGACAGGTGACTGGCCTCAGAGGTGAAGTTATTTTTGTAAAGCTTCTTCCATCTTAAAAGCAACAAATTTTGTGTCCTTCAGCTTCCTCCCACCCTCCTCCTCTGCACATGCTGACTTTGAAGACGCGTTCTCCGCTTGCTCACTCCACACCCTCACTTCCCACTCTCTTAGCCCACTCCAATCTGGTACTCACCCTCAGTCCAGGGAGACCATCTTCAGAGGCTGTGAACTTCACTGCCCCTGCTCCCACTAGGCCACCTGGCTCCTAGATCTCCTCCTTGTTCTCTGGCCTCCCCACGGCTCTTCCTCCTGGGAATATCCCTGTTTCTCAGGATCTGGGCCCACACCCTCTCCTAATGACAGCTTCTTTCTCCATGCTGAGCCAATCCCAACTCCCTTCAGCCTGTACCTGAACTTGGGGCTCCTTTAGCACGTGTGCTGTGCCTGCTGGGTGCCTCCTAGGTGACCATGGTGTCATCATTCCGTGAGCCTTGCCTGACCCATGATCTCCAAGTGAGCAGAAGGATAGCCAGTCTCCCTTGACCCCTCTGCCAGGTGACCCTTGCATTGAGTTGTCTGCTAGCCTGGCCCTGCCCCAGACCTCTCTTCTGCTGCCTCCTCCACCTTTCCCTGATTATTGTTCCCTCTGTACTGACCTGGATAATTGCAGTGGCCTCCTGCTCATGCATCCCTTCCCGCACCCAGTTGTTTTGACAACTGCTCGGCCTCCTCCCCACTGCTGGTTCCCAGTGTCTCCAGGGGCTTCCTGCACAGATGTGATATGCAGGGAGATCACCTTCAGAGGCCTCTGTGGTGCTGCCCTAGGTGTACTTGTCTGTCTGTAATGCTCTGGGACCCTGTCTACTCCAGGTCTCAGACAGACTCCAGGTCTGACATGGTGGCTGTACAGGTGGGGTGTGTGCAGAAGTCTGGGAGCAGCTTTGCATAGTGGGGCAGAGGCTCCTGTCCTGGGCCAATTTCTGCTGCTCCCCATCCTGCTTCAGGGAGAGGAGAGGTGGGCAGAGGAAGAACTCTTGGACAGATGGAGCAGGGGGCTGGGTGGGAGGGCAAATGCTGGGGGAACTGCATCAGTCCAGGAAGGAGTAGTGGGGGGCAGGGCTGAGAGGCCAGCACCCTGCTTGTTGTCGCCACCACTTCAGTTGCTCCAAGTGTCACCCTCAGACTGTACCTTGAAGAGAGCTTCTTCCTGGATCCAGTTGCCATGACAACACTGTTAACAAAGAGTAGCTTCCATGGAGGCAAGGAGGAGGGTGTCTTACCCAGAAGCTGAGGGTGCTGGGAGAGGGTGTGCACTCCAAGGGTGTATCAGCACAGCCTGTCTCCTTACCCCTACCAAAGCCACCCAAATCTTGAGAATCCTGCTCTACCCATTCTGCCTGGGGGGCTTTCTAGGCCTCTGGTGCCCAGATCCATCCAATGTGAAAGTCACTGAGCCTGGATTCCATTGAGCCTGGACTCCAGCCACAAATGGGTTGCTGGGGGCCAGCCTCAGGAAGCTTCCTACCTGGGATATGAGGACTATTCCAGCTATGGTGCCAGATGCTTCCCAGGGTGAGAAGCTACAGTTTGCCAGACTTCTCCTGCCTGGGACTTTCCCGTAGACTGATTCAGTGGCCCAGCCCCTCCTGGCTGTGAGCTATGGACAGATCCCTTTGGCCTCCTTTTCCTCCTCTAGAGGCATGGTACGGATTAAATGCAATAATGTTGTGCAGCCCTGAGCTTATGAGAAGGGCTAGCCCTGGCTGTTGGGATCCAACTCTCTGGCCTCAGAGCTGAAGGGGACGGAGGGCAGGTGAGGCTGGGCAGGTAGATGAGCTGGGAAATCAGGGTTGGAGTAGGCTGGAGACACACGAAAGCAGCTGGGAGAGCCTAGTACTGCCCAACACTGCCCACCATGGCCCTGTGCCCCCTCCCTACCCTGTCCTGGGTGTCCCTTGTAAGCTAGGTTCATACTAACCAAGGTGGAGCTGTCAGACCTGCTGTGAGGTATTGGGCCAAATTACCTGGTCTGCTGTGTGTGTTGGGATTTAGGGGTGAGGACCCTGAAGGGTTTGGGAGGATGGGTTGATGGTGATCCAAACCAGCAGGGTTGGCCAGGGGTCCCAGCTCTTCATTGATTGGCCAGGGCAGTGGAAACCATCTCCAGGAGTGGGGGAGAAGTGGAAAACTCCCACATGGGCAGGATGTGGAGGGGACATGCCCAGAACCCACACATCACCACTCACCTCAGCCCTTAGGATGGTGCACTTACGGGCACGTGTGGAAGCACCTGCTCAACAGTGGGCCCACTGGTAAAAATCTGAAAACATCTCAATAGCAAAACAACATATCCTTCAGACCATACTTTCTGACTATAATGCAGTTTAGAAAGAAACGAGGTAATGTAACAAAACAGATAATTCCAAAATCAAGTCATGTTTAGAAAATTTAATTTTTTGCAGGGTGGGCACTGGGGATTGAACCCAGGGTAGTTTAACCACTGAGCCACATCCTCGGCCCTTTTTGTTTTTAATTTGAGACAGGGTTTCGCTGAGTTGCTTAGGGCTTTGCTAAATAGCTGAAGCTGGCTTTGAACTTTAGATCCTCCTGCCTCAGCCTCCCAAGCTGCTGGGATTGCAGCTATGTGCCACCGTGTCTGGCATGTCTAGAAATTTTTTTAAAAGACAGGTAAATGATGATATAAGAAGAAATAATAAGAATTATAAAAACCTTAAGTTTAGACAGGTACTGTGTTGCATGCCTGTAATCCCAGCAACTTGGGAGGCTGAGGCAAGAGGATTGCAAGTTTGAGGCCAGCCTTGGTAATTTAGTGAGACCCTGTTTCAAAAAACACAAAAAAGGGCTAGGGGTGTAGCTCAATGGTAAAGTAACCCTGAGTTAAATCCCACCAACCCCCCCCAAAACAAACAAACAAACAAACAAACAAACAAAAAACTCAGCTTAGGTTTAATTGTTAACAGCCCTTCTGGAAAGCAGTGTGGAGAATCCTCAGAAAACTAGGGATGAACCCACCATATGATCCTGCTCTTCCTCTCCTGGGTATTTTTTCCAGGGGATTTAGAATCAGCACATTACAGTGACACAGCGAAATCGATGTTCATAGCAGCTCAGTTTACAATAGCTAAATTATGGAAACAACCCAGATGTCCCTCACTCGATAAGTGGATCCAAAAACTGTGGTACATTTACACCATGGAGTTCTGCTCAGCAATTAGAAACAATGATATTGCAGGCTTTGAAGGCAAATGGATGGCTATGGAAGAAATCATGCTGAGTGAAATCAGCATAACCCAGAGAACCAAGGGTCGAATGTCTTCACTCATCTGTGGAGGCCGGAGCTAGACCCTGGCCATTGAGAAAGGAGGTCTAGTATCCAGATAAGGTGTAATGTCATACAACTTAAGGCATTTGTAGAGAGGTTTTGGGAAGGAGGGAGAGGGAGGGATAAGGGTGGATAATCGGAGGGGAGGCTTGGGGGGCAAATCTAATATTCATAATTTATATATATATATTTTTCGTTAGAAGCATGTTTGATTATTCAACAAATTTCTTTTTCTTTTTCTTTTTCTTTTTTTTTTTTTAAAGAGGGACAGTGAGAGAGACAGAGAAAGAGAGAAACAACTTTAGTTTTTCACATGGCCTTAGTTGCTCCAATACTCAGTTGTGTACGTGGTGCTGGGGTTTGAACCCAGGTCCTTGTGCTTGCCAGGCAAGCGCCAAAACCGCTGAGCCACCACTCCAGCCCCTAAATAAATTGCTTAATAAAAAAAATACAGTGAAAGGAATTTGTGGGTACCGCTGTTGTGGCCCTACACATACATCCCCTGCTGACTATCTAGGAAGTCTGTGTTCTCTGAGGACAAGTCCACGTTTCCCCTCCATGGGTCCTGTGGTAGGAAAAGGCCAGGAAGTGGGCACTAGGAAGGGGTTAGAGGCAGTTGAGCCAGTGCCCTGCGATGGACTCATGCAGGAAATCCAGGGACCATGGGCCTGGAGTCTCAGTTCAGTTCCGTGAAGGCTCCATGGAGGAGCTGCTGCCTGGGTCATGGTGTGAGGTAGTGCACACCAGAGACAACGTCACCCTCACTGTGACATTGTGCTTCCTCTGGGAGAGAACTAGGGACAGGGAACCTGCCTGTAGAAAGGGGCTGAGATCTGTGGAGTTGTAGTGTGAGGGATCTTGGGATCCAAGAGGTGGTGGCTCACGTTGAATCACAATGTAGCTGGGGACTCTGAAAAAGCCACTGTAGGTCTGATGGCTTGAATCCCACCTTTCTCAGTCTCATCGTTGGCTTCTGAACCCCTCACTGCTGAGCAGGTACTCTTAGGTTCCTGTTCAGCCACCTTACAGGACTTCTCTTTCCCCCAACCCCCCAGAATCCTCTTTGTTTTTTGGATACTAGGGATTGAACCCAGGGGTCTATACCACTGAGTTAGACCCCCAGTTCTTTTTATTTATTTATTCATTTTTAATTTTGAGACAGTGTCTCACTAAGTTGCCTAGTCTAGCTTTGAACTTGCGATTCTCCTACCTCAGCCTCTAGAGTTGCTTGGATTACAGGTGCGCACTACCAGCCTGGTGGTACCCTGATCCTCCACCTGCGCTATGGACCCAAGATCCCAACCTGTCTCTCTGAGCATGCACTCTAGGGAGGAGTAGCTGTGTCAGGGCCAAGGACTAGGCTCTCCACGTACTATTGCCTGGCTCCAGGCTGTTGTGTGTTCCTAGGGCGTTCATCCCTGAAGAACTCTGTCCCTCTTGCCTGCTGTTTGTCTGCATTTCCTGCCTCCTCATAGCCACCCTTGCCCCCTCCCATAACCCATGTACAGGCCTGTGGCCTCCGTGTTCAGTCCCCCTTGAGCTGTGATCCCCCCAGCTGCTTCTCTCTCACAGCATCCGGCTCATCTCAGGTTCACTCCTCACTAATTCCAGTGTGGCCAAGGCCACACCCTCCACCAGAACTCTTCCTGCTAAAGAGTCCTGCAGGCATTTTGGTTCTCATTTAGGTTCTGACATCTGATGGGCTTGACCATGAGGCCTTCTCAGGGCCCTCTCTCCTGTATGCTAACTCCCTGATCCTCCACAGTGCCCTTTGCCCCTCTCACATGCTCCTTTCAGCTACTTCCTCTGCTACGTGGGCCTTCAAATCTTGTGGTCCTGGCTAGAAGGGGCAGGGGGGCAAAGCCCACTTGGCCTCCAAGACCTGGAAGGTGCAGTGTCTCCTCCATCTTCTCTCTTGGGCCTATAGGTACCTGGTCCTGTGACCCCATGCCCTCTGCTGCAGACCTTCTTCCTTTGCTGCAGACCTTCTTCCTTTGCTGCAGACCTTCTTCCTTTGCTGCAGACCTTCTTCCTTTCCAGGCTCTTGATCTCTGTTCCCTTGACTTCAGCTTGCGGGTGATACCAATCAGCCTCCACTGACCCCAGCGAGGGGTGGAGTGGGGAGGCAGGGATAGAAGGCCTTCTTTGTGGTAGGTCCCCCAGCAGCCTTCTGTGGCCTGCCTTCTCTTCCTGCACAGTGGCAGTGAAGCATCCTATTAGGGGGATGAGCCTGGTGGTTGGCACTCTCCCAGTAGGGGGCGCAGTGCAGCTGTGGTGGAGGCAGCCAGGCTGCACCAGAGCTGCAGGGCTGCTGCAACCAAGCAAGTGCCTTGGGCAGCTTCTTTGACCTGTGAGCCTCAGTTTGCTCTGAGAAATAGATGAAGATAGCTTTATTCCCTGGTTTGAAGAAAATACCTTTCTTAGTCTGAGAAATGCTCTGGGATGATGTTAATCTTATATGTAAAGCACTTAACACAGTTTCTGGAACACAGGAAACTCAGCAACTGAGGTGGCTGCTGTGATGAGAAACTCCTGTAATCCCAGCTGCTCAGGAGGTTGAGGCAAGTTCAAGGCCAGCTTGGGTAACTTAGTTAGACCCTGTTCAAAAGAAAAAAAAATTGAAGGGGTATGGATGTAGCTCAGTGGAGGAGTACTTGCCTAGCATATATGAGGCCCTGGGTTCAATCTCCAATACTAAAAAAATGAATAAATAAATATGGGCAGATAGTGATGGTGGTGGTGACAGGGAAGCACTTTGTTTGGATTTCTGAACTGGGAAATGCTGGGCCAGAGAATGGCCAGGCTGTGCAGACATGTTATGTGTGTGTGTACGTATGTGGGTGCACAGGGCAGTGCCTCTGTTCCTCTCTGCCTTTTCTCTTCTTTCTGCTCTGTGCATCTGTCCCCATGTGCCTATGGCTGTGTGCCCCCCCACACCCTGAATTTGTGGGAGCAGAGCAGCTGCAGGAGCAGAATTCCTAGACAGTGCAGTGGGGAGCAGGCCAGTGCCCTTGCATCTATCCAACAGGTGAGGTTAGAATGGAAGGGAGGAGGACTGGGAGTGGAATTTGGAATCCATCACTTGGGTTCCCATCTTAATCCTGCCACTTAAATTTTGAAAGGCCGTGGGCAAGCTACTTTGTGCTTCTAAACCTCTGTTTCCATATCTAGGAAATGGGATCAATCCTTCCTTCTTAGGACTGTTGGAAGAATGAAATAACATCCAGGGAATAAACACCCAATACAGGGGCTGGTACATTGTAAGTGCTCAATAAATGGTAAGTGGGGAAAGCTGTCCGTCAGTGGGATGTCAGCAGCGCCACGTGCAGGGAGGGGATTGGTCAGGAGAGTTGTCGTGGGAGCCTGTGTTGGCATGGGTGATTCCAGGGCACAGGGCTGGGCTTAGGTATGAGTCTTGGATTAGGCTGGATTTTTTTTTTTTCTTTTTTCTGAAGGCCCATGACCTCCATCTGTCTGTAGTAGGGCGTTGGGTAGGAGGCTGGACTGGAGTCCTCAGTGATTGTCCTGGAATCGTTGGTAGAAGAGGTAGAGCTGGAGGGCTGGTGAAGAAGCCCCCCATGTGAGGATTCCAAAGGGAAAATGGCTCAGCATTCAGGAAGTAGGTGGCAGACGTGGACAGGCCTCAGTTTCCTGCCTCTCAGTCCTTCTGCTGCCATGGAAATGTGCTAGAGAGGCTGCCTTCTGTCTGCCTTCACCCTGGAAGCTTCTAGAAGAGGCAGGACCAGGTGCCCTAAAGATACAGGGAAAGAGAGAGCATCCACAGATCACCTCATTCACCTCAGAGAGAAGAAAACAAAGGGAGTGACTTCTCCAAGGTCCCAGAGCAGATTAGTGGCAGTGAAGGACTAAAGCCCACGGCCCTATGCCCCTCCTGTGTGTGTTTATTTTTTATTTTAAAGAGAGAAAGACAGAGAGAGGGAGAGAGAGAGAGAGAGAGAGAGAGAGAGAATGAATCAATTTTTATTGAGTTTTTCACATGGCTCTCGTTGCACCGACACTTAGTTGTGTACTTGGGTGCTGGGGTTTGAACCTATGTACTTGCCCGCAAGCGCTGTAACCACTGAGCCACCGCTCCAGCCCCCTCAGTGTTTATTTTACTAGCATTCAGAAGGTAATAAGGGTGTCTGTGGGAGTGTGTGTCCTCCCATCCCAGGCCAGCTATCCTCAGAAGCTGTTGTCACCTGCTTCGGAAGTTTCTTCTCAACATTCCTGGTCTGTGTACACATGCAGTATTCTATTCCTTTGATGCATACGGAGGCCGTATCACAGTTGTGTACCTTTTGTGCCAGTATGAAAGTGGAGTCCCCTATCTCAGTTCATGTAGAGTGGCCTCACTTTTTTTTTTTTAATTAAAACATTTTTTTTCTTTTTGGTACCGGAGATTGAAGCCAGGGGTGCTTTACCACTGAGTCACATCCCCACCCCTTTTTGTATTTTATTTGGAGACAGGGTCTAAGTTGGTTATGGCCTTGCTAAGTTGCTGAGGCTGACTTTGAACTTGCAATCCTCCTGCCTCAGCCTCCCGAATTGCTGGGATTACAGATGTGCACCACTGCACCTGGCGTGTCACTGTTTTTAACAGGTGAAATGGAGGTGCATTTGTCACTTTGATAGATTTTTGCCAAATTGTTCTCCAATCAGTATTTATTTATACTTATTCGCTTTTTTTTTTTTTAAAGAGAGAAGGACAGTGAGAGAGAGAGAGAGAGACAGAGAAAATCCATTTTTATTGAGTTTTTCACAAGGCTTTCATTGCTCTGACACTTAGCTGTGTACGTGGGTGCTGGGGTTTGAACCTATGTACTTGCGCATGCCGGGCAAGTGCCTTAACCACCGAAACACCACTCCAGCCCCCTATACTTGTTCTTGATGTATGTGGTGCCTGTTTCTCTATTCCTTATTCTAGACAATCTGATCAATGAGAAATAGCTTTTTGAAATTTTAGTTAGCATTTCTTTTGTGGTGAATGAAATTGAGCATCTTTTTCTGTGTATAAAATCCATCTGTATTTTTCTGGTGTTCCTGTTGGTCATTTTCTTATTGATTCATCGAAGCTCTTTATATATAGGTAGTTTTGAGGATAAGTTGCAAGTATTTTCTCCAAATTATTATTTTATTTTGTTATGTTAGGATTTTTTACTGTGCAGATTTTTTTTTAATTTAGGTATACAGAGTCATCATTTAAAAATGATTTTGGAGTTTTGTAACATTAGGCGTGAGTCCTCTGATATTAACATTTGTGGGTCATAAATAGTTGCCTATCAGAATTTCATGGGGTTTACACTAACAGACCTTCTCTGCTCTGAAACTGTAAAGGAATTCTCATGTGTTCTTCTCGTACACTTATGGTTTCATTTTTCAAATGTGAATATTTGATCCATCTGGTAAGACCCCAATTTTACTTTTTTCCAGATGGTCACCCATTTTTCCACCACTACTTATTAACTACCTTTTCTTCACAGATTGAAAGTATCACCTTTACCATGCACTAAGCTGCCTTTTGTGTTTGAGATTATTTCTGGACTTTCCTGCTTGCTTCATTGCTCTGACTGTATAGTTGTGTACTGATGTCATGTTTTAAATTGAACTTTTGTTCTGAAAAATTTCAAACATACTGAAAATTAAAAAGTATAATGAGACTATTATTTTTTTTTTTTAAATTTTGTACCAGGGATTGATCCCAGGGACTCTTTACCACTGAGCCACATCCCCAGCCCTTTTTATTTTTTTGTTTTGAGACTGGATCTTGCTAAGTTGCTTAGGGCCTCGCTAATTTGCTGGAGCTCCTGCCTCAGCCCTCGAGTCCTGGGATTACAGGAGTGTACCACATGCCCAGCCCCCCACATATTCTTTACTGAGATTCAGCAGTTAAGGTTTTACCCATCTTGATTCACGTACTTGCTCTTTCTCTCCTTTTCCTCTTCCCTTCCCTCCCTGCTGTCCCATTTCCTTCCCTTTCCTCCTCCTTTCTCTCTCTTTCCTTTCTTCCTTTTTGCTCCCTTCCTCCCCCTTCCTTTCCCTTTCCTTCCCTTCTATTTTCTCTTCCTTCCTTTCTCTTATTTTTTTTCTCTTATGCCTTTTTTACTTTTGACTGAAGTTTTCAGATTACATCCCTGACCTCAGTCATTTGTCCCCATGTACTTTGGTGTCCCCAATGAATGAATGAGGACGTTTTCCTACCAAACCAGAGTCATTATCACACTTTACAAACTTAACAGCAATTGCTTGCTATCATCTTAGCATGCCTAATGCCTGTTCACTTTTCCTTAATTGTTTAGAAAAGACCTTTTTACCATTGCTTTGTAAAATCAGTAGCAGGTGGCATTTGGTGGTTGTTTTTTAAAATCTCTTTAATCTAAAGCAATTCCTCCTTGGGCTCTCCTCTGCCTGTCCTGCCACTCCCTCCACTTCTTTTATTTTTAACCATTGATTGGCTACAGAAACTTGGTGAGGTGTCTGTAGAATGGCTTTGCACTTTCTCCTGGTGTCATTTAACTAGTTCCTCCAGCCTCAGTGTTTCTTCCATACTGGAATCCTCATCCCGCACTGTTCATGTTGTTTTGGTAAAGATGATTCTGCATGGCTGCCCTGTACTGCAGATTGCGTTTCTGTGGGACCCTACTGTGTCAGGTCTGCTTGCAGTGGGTGCGGATACAGAGAAGATGGACCCTTGGGTCCTGGCGTCTGTTCATTCTTCTCACAGTTTCAACCACTGCTGAGCACTCAGTTAAGTGTTGCATGAAGGACCTAATTCTGTCATTCCTTCTGAATGCAGTAGAGGAGTCCTTCTGTAAATGACATTCCTCCATCAATCAGGGATCTTTAAGTGCTAAATTCTTTCCTTTACCAATACACGGTTCTCCCTGACTTCCAATTTTTTCCTTGTCTCTCTACCACAGCACACCCCTTCCTGACGGGTTACCATTACCAGTTTTCCAAGCACACACCCGTCTTCCCCATAGTGCCTTTGGTTTGGGAGGACAAAGCATGGCTATGCTGGTGTTCACTCTGGTTGTCTTTCTTCTGGTTGTGACATGGATTTGCATACATGGGGAGGTGTCTGCCCAATCCGTGTTCCCATGGGTCTTGGTATGTTGAGAGGTGATCCGACACCCTGGGGAGGTTTTGTTCCCCAGAATGCTAGAAATCTGGTTGTAGCAGAAATGTCTGCATGTGGGGAAGGCTGGATGAAGGGGGTGTGTGGCAGGAGGCCTGGGACATGGTAGGAGTGTTTCCTAGCTGTCTTGTGCTCCCTCTCTGTTGGGGGATGTGAGCTGTTTGTGCTGTAGAAAAGAAGGTGGGAAGGGAGGCTGAGGCTTGGCTGATGACTCTGTAGGCCTACCGACGGGCACCAAAGAGGTAATTTCACATGGTTGAGAATACAGGAAACAGCAAGCTCCCTGGTCTGCGGATGGCTGCTGCTCTCAAAGTTCCCGAGACGGAGGATGCTGGACCCAGAGCACAGGGAAACAAGACTTGTGTGGGGCCAGTTAGGGGCTGGGGTACTGATTGCAGCAGGGTACCCACCTCAGGAGCCTACCAGGTGCCGCCTCTCAGGGCTCAGGCTGTGGCCTGTTGGAAGCAGGGCACAAAGTGGGGGGTGAGCTGGGCTCCAGACCCTTGCTCAGCACCTGTGCAGTCTGGGCTGGCCCTTGGGGATTTAAGCCCTGCCCCTGCCATGTTGGGTTGATGCTAGTCTGGGGGACAATAAGCAGCTAGCTGTCTCTGGCTTCTTTGGCCAGAAGAATCCACTAGGGACAGAATCAACACATAGGAGACCGCCTGCCTCTTGGTTGTTGGGTTTGGCAGACTGGCCTTGACTGGTACCTTATTCAAGAGGGGAGAGGGCTTCTACAGGTCATTGCACAATGATGAGATGGGGCAAGCCCACGGGCTTCTCACATACTGGTGTGTTCCTCCCATGCCGTGTGACCCTCATCCAGAGCCATCTGCTCCCAGCCCCATCCACCTTGCTGGCTTAGGCTCTTGGCTTCTGCTCCCCAAACTCCTCCTCCAGCTATGTTTTTATTATTTTTAAAGAGAGAGAGAAAGAGGGGGGGGAGAATCATTTCTATTTTTTTTTCCATCTGGCCTTCGTTTCGTTTATCTGACACTTAGTTGTGTATGTGGTGCTGGGATTCAAACTTGGGTCCTCGTGCATGCGAGGCAAGCGCTCCAGCCCCCCAGCTATGCTTTTAGATCATCAGTTCTGAATGTGGGGTCCTAGAGCCCTCAGCTGTAGTAGCACCTGGGGATTATTAGACTTTGGCCCAAGTCTCCTGAATCAAACACTCTGAAGAGTTGAGGGCAGCAGTATTCTCACAGGCCCTCCTCGGAATTCCAGTGCACACATAAGTTGGGGAATCCCAGGGTTCAGATGCAGGCAAGAATAAGATTCTTTTTCTTGGTTCTAAAACTTTCCCAGACCATATCCTGCTGTTCTAAGCCCACTGAGCCCTGCAGTATCAGGACCACCAGGATCAGCCCAGGATGGCTAGTTGAGTGGGTGCTTGTATATGTCTCTGATGACCAGTGGCTAGTGGCTGGGAGAAGATCACCATACCAATACTGCCAGATACCAAGCATGATCAGTTCTTAGGAGGTTCTTTGTGGTTCAGGGGTACAAATTTACCTTCATTTTATTTGCTTTAGTCTTGTGAGACTAGACTTTTTTTGCCTCTCTACATTTGTCCACAGAATTGTGCAGAAATCTCCCCAATAGGGTTAACTACACTCTTGGGGTAACCATCATGGGCTGGGGTCAAGGCTGTCTGTGAGAGGTTAGTGGTTGGGCCTGGGCCAGGGCTGTGTGTGTGGAAAGCTAGGGTCCCTGTGCCCACTTCCAAGCCCATCCCTGTCCATGACATTCTTCAGAAGAGGGACATAGTGAACAAATTTATCACAGCCTCTGGGGAGAGGGATGGTGTTCCCCAAACCCTGTGTGCCTGGCAGCATACACAGTAGCAGCGGGCCAGACTCCTGGGTGTCATCAAAGAGATGCTATTCTCATCCAGTGTTCATGTTCTTTCCGCCTGCTGGCCGGGCAGCCCGAACACACAGCCTGGGATGTACCTTAATAGAAAGGGTAGGTTCCAGGATGTGGTCAGGCTGCCCTCTTCAGCTCAGCTGATAGCCATTAGACTTGGGATGGAGTTCTTTATGAAGGGTAGTCAGTTCCCGTAAAGGTCCAGGGAAGTCACTGGGAGAGATTGCCTGTTCAGAGAGTCTGTCTGAGGGGTCCAGGCTGAAGCTCCTTCCCTTCCTTCACACAGCCCAGAACATATCAGAGGCCCATCACCTCATACAGGGGCAAGTGAGCCAAGGGGTGCTCCTTAGGACAGAGTGCTCCCTCCAGGGCCTAGAGGGTGGACGGCACCTGCTAGCCTCTGCCTGCTAGGCGGAACCTCTAGCTTCTTGTCCTTTTAGGGTTCTGGGTAGATGCAGTGGAGCGGGGTATAGGAGCCCTGAGCCTTCACATCCTATGGGAGGTCCCAGGTAGAGAAAGATGCATGTGGTGCCAGCATAGCTTCATTCATTCATTCATTCATTCATGGAGCAGAGCTATGTCTTGGGAACCCCCATCCTGCTGCCCATGAAGGGTTTTCCCTGTGCCTTTCCCTCCAGTTACACAACAGTGTCCTGTCACTTATGGAACACCCTCTAGTGACTTCCTCTCCTTGATATTTGCTGTCCCACTTCCCTGGCCTTGCCCCACCACTCTGGGCCTTTGCTTACCTACTGTCTGATGGATGCAGATATGACCTCCTCTTTCCATCCCTTCCTATCTCCAGGGAGGCAGTGGCCTCTGCTCTATGCTTGGGTCTCATGTCCTGCTCTGCTACCAAGGCCTGTTCCTTAGTAGCATAAGAGCTCATATGACATGCTCTCCTGGGCTTCTGGTTGAGGCCTGCTCCCTGTTACAGTCAGCTTGGGCTGTTTTGTGTCCCAGTGACTTCAGGTCCTAGGTTTGCTGCTGAAGCCCCATCAAAGCCCCATGACTCTGGGCCCAGGCCTGCTTAGGCCCTAGTAAGCCCTGACTCTGGCTAGGTATAGCCTCTGTGCATACATGACCTGCCTTGTGGGCTGCCCACACTCTGTAGCTATGCCCCCCTCCACCCTACCCTCACTGGTCACCACACCATGGACTACACTCCTTCCTGACCACCCTCCCTCCCCTGCAGCTGAACCATCTGCCCCCAACCCACCCACTTCCTGTGGGGAAACCAAATATGTAATACCACACAGCCACAGGACGCTTAAACCCAGACCAGTGTGACCTCTGGAGTTATTTTTGGGATCCAGGGGAGAAAGGAAAGGAAACAGAGCCAGGTCCCCTCCTATAGTCCCTCAGTACTCCAAGCCCAGCTGGTGGGACTCCAGAGGTATTGATGAGAGCTGTAGTTGCAGAGAACTCAGAGAGGGCAAGCCCAGATCTGCCCTATGGGGTGCACGAGAGGTGGGTCTCTTCAAAGGAGCTCCTGGTTCCAGACCATGGGGCAGGAGGGTGTTCAGAACTCTGTGCAATCTGTTAGCACAGCTGGTCTCATCACAACCTTGGAGACAAGGATTTTCTGATGCCCATTTCACAGATAGGGAAACTGGGGTGGGGAGACATACGCTCCCCCAGTTCTGGTGGAGGGAGCTGGCTGGCTCCAGGCTGCTCTGTAGCCTATAGAGGGGGGAGGGATGCTAGGAGAGCTCAAGATTGTGGACTCTTAGTGGCCTGGGTTCTCAGTACCCCATTAGGAGCTGCCCATGGGGAGGTTATTGAAGGTGGCAGATACTTATTCTGGTTCCTTCTCCCAAGCCTGGATCCCAGATGTGCCAGGGGTTGCCTGGGACTGGGTCAGGAAGTGCCCACCTGGGGAGATGCCTTGGGAGGGCTCAGGGAGGGGAGTGAGGCTGTCAGTAGGTCTCCGCAGGCCAGTCATCCACCTGGACAGGTCTCTCTCCAGGGTTGCTGGGCTCTGTTCTTTCCCTCTGGTTTCTCTGGGCCCTTCTCTTGCTCACTGGAAAGTAGCTCTTTGGGCATGCCATGGGGAAAGACCTGGGCTCTCTAGACCTGTGTCCCACCCCTCTCGTCCCCAGGAAGTTCTGGCTTCTGTTTGCCCATAGTAGCTCAATAGAGCCAGGTCCATGAAGCAGCACCCTAGTTTTTCAGGCTGTTGTTGCTGGGCTGGGTGAGGCGCCTAGATGTGCCCTTGCTCTTTTGTCCTTGAGACATGGTGGGTACTGTACCATGGGCCATGAGGGTCATCCCAGAGCTGAGAGCCTCAGGCTGGCTAGGCCCAGCAAGGCAGTGTGGCATCTCAAGCCTCAGTTTCCCCAGTCCATCTGGGGCTGCCCTAGCCTCTCCAGGATGCATGGAAGCTCCGTGCACATTGCTGAGCAGGAGGTAGGCCTGCCTTTCTAGGGAACTGCTCCTGTGATACCAGGCCAGTGTGTCCTTTGTGAAGCCTGAGTCTCTGGTGCCCTGGTCAGAGATATGCCTAAGTGTTCTCCTCTGGGATGCTGGGCTATAGCTTAGCTCCTAGCCTGTGTCTCCCCTGACCACCTTCATTCCTTGATCCTTTCTCCCCAGTACTGTGCACCCACTCAGATGGGCCCTTCCTCCCTGCTCCTCTGACAGATGCAGGGATCCTGTCTGCTTCTGTTTTGTCCAAGGCCAGGGGACAACCTTCCTACATGATCATCCCTGGTGTGGCCTTTAGGAAGCACACAGGGGGCAAGGCATAGCCTTGTGTTTAGAGCCCAGCTTCGTTACCTCCTGCCTGGGCAAACAGGTGCCCTTTCTGGTCTCCCATGCTGCCTCTGTATAACTATGCTCTAGGGCAAAGTGAAGCTTCCCATCACTGTGGGTGGGCACTCTGTGGTCTTCTCTACCACACTGCAAAGGGTTCCCTGGGTCCCTAGCCCCAGGTCCACATATGCTCCCCCAGTTCTGTCCCCTAGGTCCCAGGATCAGGAGTGGGAAAGCCTAGCCTATCCAAACAGATTCGGATAAGCAGTATACATTAATATACACCTGGGTATACATTAATATACATCTGTGTGGCCAGGACAGTCAGTGGTGTGGGTTCCCTGCAGCCAGGCCCATTAGGGTCCCTTTGGGGTCTCTTCCTGTGCAGTGCTTCCCCAGGAAGGGAACAGCCTCCACAGTAAACTATTAGATGGAGGTGGTGGGAGAGGAGGAAGGCAGGAAGGGCCTAATTTTCATGCATGCTGCAGCTTTTAGTGTTGCTTAGCAACCAGAGGAGGAAGGAGAATGTCAGAGAAGAGTCCAGTCCACAGGAATGCCCTCCCCCACTACCCCACTTGACTGATCCTCCTTAGGGAGGGGGTGTTGGTGGGTGGATGGAGCCAGGAATCAGCTCCAGTGGTCCCAGGCTATCCCTTCAGAGGATCTTCCCTGAGAAGCCCAGGAATGACTACATGCCTACCACCTGGAGGTCCTGAGTCAGAGGCTGGGCTTTCCCCGTCCCTAGCACCAGGCACAGGGGTACCCCCTGATGTGGAGTCTGGGTTTTGGTTTTGACTGTGGCCCTGACTTGGACAGGACTTGGTAGCTTGGACAGCCCCCAGCACATCTCTGACCTCAGTTTGTGCTTCTGTAAAATGGGAGAGCAACATTCCTCAGAGGGATTACTGCAGGGATTAACTGACTTAACTGTGACATTTTGATTCTGGAACATTCCATCCCTAGAGTGTGCTTAGCAACTGTGGGGGTCGTGTGGGCAGGGCTGCAAGATGTAGGTGGCTCTCTGAGCACCGTGGAAAAAATGGGGATGAGTATTCTCAGCCTTTCAACAAGAGAGCAGCCCTAAGATTTGGCTAGAATCGGGGTCAGCTCAGCCTGCTTTCCGTCTGGGACATCGCTGAGGAGACCAGGTCTAGGATGGCAGGCCAGGCAAGTGTAGTGGCGGTGGGTGGAGCAGGAAGGAGTGATGGTGGGCAGGCTGGTGTGAGGGGACAGGAGGGTGTTGGCTCCTGGCAGGGGCCAGGCAGGGCAGTGCCTTTGGAGGATTTCCTGGATTCCAATATACTTCCTTCTGGGCATTTCCATTTTGGCCAAGCCCCAAACCAGCTCGTCAGAGGGGCTGGCCTGGGTGGGGCTCGACTCTGCTGGGCAGTGACCAGGCTGTGGCCCATGGGGCTTCCCAGGAGGGGGCTGAAAATCCCCAGTGCTTCCCAGTTTTCCCTCTGGATACCTGGAAATGTTGTTCCCCTGCCCAGGAGGAAAGTCCCCAGCTTTCCCAGCTGTGCTCTGGGTCAGGAGCCCTTGAGGTAGAAGGGTCTCTAGCCAGGCCTTGGGTGGCCCTGGGGCTCAGGGCTCATTGCTCTTCTCTGTGGGGCAGTGTACTAGCTACACAGGTTCCATGCCATCAGAACTGATGATGATATGCCCAACTGTCAATCTAGCTATTGTCCACGTGCTCATCCTGCTTAGCCAGTGATTTCAGGGACCCCAGAAACAGCACTCAGCTGGAGCTCACCCACTGTGACTGGCTGTACTTTGTCAAGCTGCAGCAGCAGTTTCCAGACTTGCTGGTCCCCATAGACACTTGGCTCAGTAAGTACAATCTTGCATAGTAGCACCACCAGAGTGACCCTTCAGGACGGAGCTACATCCTAGTCCCTCTCCTGGCCTAAATCAGGGGCTCAGAAAGTCCAGGTGTGACAATGGTACAACCTGGGCATGAAAGGTCAGTTCCAGACCCACCAGGCAGCAGCCTCTGTTGCCAAAGAAACTGGACTAGGCATGTGGTATGGGTGGAAGAGCCCGAGATGGAGAGAGCAGGGAGGATTGGCAGCTGCGTGGCTGGAGGGATGCCTTACACCAAGTATTGGCCATGCTGTGCACAGGCCTGGCCCTGGGTTCTACGTCTTCCTCAGTTCTCAGCAGGGCCTTTCTGGGTGGGGAGCCTGAGGTCTGCCCCAGGCCTAGATCCCAGTCACAGCAGAGCAGAGTGGCCTAGTACCATGCATACAGCCTCAGAGGCGTTGCAGCCCTTTACTTCTGTTCCTCCACAGCCACCCCGCTGTGCTCAGGAGCAGAGCTGGTTACCATGGCCTCGAGGGACCTGTGCCACCTGTTTCCTATTGCTGTGGTTATGTAGGTCAGAGGTAGGTTGGGGTCTCAGGGAGCTGGCAGCCGTCCTCTCTGGAGGTACCAGGGCAGGATTCTGGTCATCTTGGAGTCTGTTATCCTGTTTTGTGAGGTCTCCTTTCCCTTGGGATTATCAGCTAGGGTCCTCTCAGCCCAGCCTCTCTTTGGACCTCTCAGGTGTCTCTCAACATCCCAGGACCAGCAGTGGGATGTCAGGTCATCTCTTGCTGCGGTCTCTCTGACTCTGATCTGTCATCAGATCGATTTCTCTGACCACAGTCAGACAACTCCTCAATTTTATGCACTATGTGATTAGAGTGGGCCCACCTAGATAATCCAGGATAATCTCCTCGTCTCAAGAGCCTTCACTTAATCACTTCTGCAAAGTCTTTTTTTCCATATAAGGAAACATTCACAAGACCTGGAGTTCAGGGCATGGGTATCTTCCGGGGCTATTCCCATTCTGAGAGCCCAATTCCTTCCATGAAGTGAACAAGACAGCTCTCTTCCCTCTAAGGGTTTGCAGTCTGGGGAGCAAGTCAGGCCATGAAGCTGTGTATGGTGTGGTTTGCAGGTCATTGCACCTTCCTTGAAGGACACATCAGGATGAGCTGGTGAAGAGTGCAGGGTGTCAGGAAGGCCTCTTGTCAGGGGTCTTGTGTCATCAGAGTCCCGGTCAGACCTGGTTGAGCTGCTGCCCAGCTCCTCCACAGCCAGGGATGGGAGTTTGTGGAGGCAACCTCCTAACCCCCCAAACGGGCCTTTCCCAGGGCTGGGTATGCACAGTCCCCCTCTCTGGGGAATGGACATGGAAGAAACTTGAAAGTCTACCCCTGACCAGGCTCTTGGTGAACTCCAGTAGTCCTGAAGGAAAAGGCTGCTGGTGCTCTGAGGAGAGTTTGGGAGAAGGGCCTTTACCTGCAGGTTGTGGGTTTGGATGGGGATCAGTGATTGGCATTCAGGGTGCAGGGCAAGCAAGCTGGTCAGAGCCGACCTGTGTTGTGGGTGGAGGGGGCGTGGCGCAGGTCTCATGTGCTGGCAACCAGACCATCCCCAACCCTGCACCCCAGGCTTCCTGAAGGTGGATTGATGGGTGTGCAGCCAGATGGAGCCTAAAAGCACCCTATGAAGGTGCTCAACCACCCACGCTGTTCAGGCAGTTCTTGCAGCCTTGAACCCCAAAATAACGCCTCTCCTTCACCACTGCCACAAGTTATTTATTTATCTTGGGGAAGGTGAGGGGAGAACAGACATTTCAAAAGAAAGAGCACTGTATGGCTTACTGCGTGCTTGCCACCCAGGAAGATCTCCCTCCCTCCCTTCTCTGAGCTCAGAGTTGAGCTCAGAGTTCAGTGACTACACATGGAAATCACAAGGAAGCAGCTCCAGATCTGAACCTACCTGGTAGCTGACCAAGGCCTACCCATCTCTTTCCTGTGCACAGGCTGCGCGTTGGACCCTAAGTCTGACTCTGGGGTTGGCCTACCTGGCATTGATGGGTCTCTCCGGGCCTTTTCCTCCCTTCCCAGGCATCCATGTTCACTAGAAAGGGCTGCTAGGTGTTGAGTCCTCACCTCCCTTGCAGCCTGGCAGGCTCCCCTCTCCGCTTTCTCCTGAGTGCCTGACAAGGTCAAGGCCCTTAGTTTCCCAGAGTCTGGTTCCTCCGCTTTTGGCCTGCAGAATGGGGTCTGCAGGTCTGTCAGCGATGTCTTGATGTCTTGGGTACCTTGCTCTGTTTTTCACCTGCTGACACCTTTGGGCCTGGAGGTATATCTTCTGACATGGAGAATAGGTGGGTGGCTATGTCATGCACATGCACACAGTAGGCCCAGTTCAGCCTACTGAGACTCCAAGGTCCTGCTTCTGGGGGCTTGACCCAGGTAAGTCACTGCTCTTGGTCCTCCCAGCATCGGTGCAGACAAGTGCCCTCATCCAAAGCTCTTGATAACACATCCATGGGCAGGATCAGGCAGGAGCTTGACACTGCTCTTGCAAAGTCACAGCATGTTGCCACCAAACATCAGGGCCTCCCCATCTGTCTGTTCCCACATCACTAGTGATCAGTTGTGTTGTGGGCACGTCTCCCTCTGAGCTGGACAAGAACAAGGAAGGGACTGGTGCACACGAGGGTCAGCTGGCTGGCTGGTGAGTTCTTGTCCATGGTCCTGGAAGAGTGGTCCACAGACAGGGAGGGGAAGGCACGGGTGTCCTGTTAAACCAGAGTGCTGAGTCAACGACCTAGATTCCTGACAGTCCCGATGGGAATAATGCTCTCTAGCTGCTGCAGTAAGCACATTTCACAGTCTGCTCGGGGTTTGCACACTTAGCAGGACTGTGCCGTCCCCTGACCACATGTGGAGGCTAGGTAGCTCGGCTGTGGGCTCTGGGTTGATGTCTCAATTTGCACAGCTGCCTGCATCTCTCACACACGTGCTTAGCTGCAGATGAGGAACAGGAAATCAATCTATATGGCTTTTTCTCTCTCTCTTTTTTTCCTCATGCTTGTGTGGGTGTGTTCTGGAAGCTACACTGTTGGTACTTCAGTGATTGTGCTTCCTGGGAGCTTCTGATAATGCCCCCAACTCACAGAATGGTGAGAAGCCTTCTCAAGGTGCTTGGGGGCAGTGCTGGGCGGGGTAGATGGGAAGCATGAACTCCCTTATTCCAGGGGGAATGGCAGGGGGTGGCAGGGACCTGTTTTCAAACCTGCTGGGAAACTTCTCATGAGTGCTCCACCTGGCTGCCACTGGCTGATTCACACTGCGTGCCAGGACTGGGACAAGAAGGGAAAGTAAGTCTCAGAAATGGGGTTGCAGAAGAATACGGCTAGACCCCAACCGAAAAAGCAGGCCTCTCCCCATGACTCTTCCTCTGTACTTCTGGAATCTTCCCAGCCCTTCCCTCTTGGCCTGGCATCCATCAAAGGGGTGATCACAAACTGGGGAACTGGAATCAGTAAAGCTGCTCAGATTTGTCCTGCAGTGTGGTCCGACTTACTCCCTTCCTGTCATTTTCCTTTCCCCAGCTGTTGTGTACCCACTGTCCAGGTTAGCTGGCTCCCTGACTTCCCACACCCACCGTGGTACCAGAGATCTCTGCCCTGGCTGTAGACGTGCAGGGCTGGAAGGAGCACCAGTTGTCTCAGGTGCATAGCACACACTGCAGTTTTAGAAGAAACTATGACTCAGCTGAAAAATTTACATTGACCCCCTCGATGACGGAGACAGAGTTAGGACCACACCTGGCTCTGCCCTGCTGTAGAATGTGCTATGCTCCTCAGGGGGCTTTATCTGAAGAAAGTGCTGAATAATCATACTTTTTAAATAGACATTAATCTCATACATTATGGTATCTGCAGGGAGGTTACAGATATCCAATAGGAAGAGCGATGGGAAGAGGCCTGCTCTTTGGGTTGGGGCCTCGCTGAGTTCCTCTGCAGCCCCATTTCTGAGACTTGCTTTCATTCCCACCCCAGTCCTGGCATGCAGTGTGAGTCAACCAGTGGCAGTGCTCGTGAGAAGTTCCCCAGTGGGTTCCAGAACAGGTCTCTGCTCTTAAGGAAGTCTCAGACCCTGCTGTCCACCTCAGCTGCCTGTGGTAGAGCCAGGAACATCCTTTGTCCTGTATTCCAAGAATGCAGGACCCATCGGAGGCCACAGAGCCCAGTCCCACTTGCCCACTGGACCTTACAGAAAGCTCTTTCTAAGGGATGCAGAGCTGGCTGTGGCCAGCTGCCAAGGGGAACAGGTAGTGATTCCAGGGCCAGTCTGGGGTTAGGGAGTCCTGTTGACCTGAGCAGCGCTCAGATGCTGACATTTCCATTCCATCTTCACTGTGCTCTTGAGTGGCTTGGGCTGACCTTACATTGCTGGGTGTCTGGGGACCAAGCCAATCACAGTCCTTGCATCCCTGGGACTGGATGCAGAAGGCCTCAGAAACTCAGGCAGAGCCGCCCAAGAGGTTTCTGGACTTTGCCAGTCAAGTCACCAGCTTCGTCTTCCTTCTTAAAGAGTGGGAAGACATCACATTGAGACAAGTACAATCAATCAGTCCACTTGTGTTGCTATAACAGAACATATGGACTAGGTGATTTATAATGAACAAAAATTTATTTTATCCTTGTTCTGAAGGCTGAGAAGTCTAAGGTCAAGATGCCAGCGTCTGGTAAGGGTCTTCTTATCATGAATTCCCCCCAGT
Source organism: Aplodontia rufa (assembly GCA_004027875.1). Taxonomy (NCBI): domain Eukaryota; kingdom Metazoa; phylum Chordata; class Mammalia; order Rodentia; family Aplodontiidae; genus Aplodontia; species Aplodontia rufa. Next base: position 18,867 of record PVKS010015350.1, on the reverse strand, counting down.
GACCTCATGGCCTGATCACCTCTTAAAGGTCCCACCTCTTAGTACTGTTACAATGACAAATTTCAATGTGAGTTTGGAGAGGACAAACCTATCATTCTGCTCCTGGTGCCCCCCAAACTTATGTCCTCTCATATAAAATACATAAATTCCATCCCAATAGCTCCCAAATTCTTAACTCATGGAAGTCTGAGGCAGAAGTGATGTGGTGAGGCAGGTGGCATCAGCACTGTACTATAAATCAATCTTGGGGGTGGGACCCACACTACCCTCCCTGGTGGCAGAATTAGGAGGGCCTTTCCCCGGGATCCACACTGGATATCTGTTTAGAAGAATCTCTCGGGCTGGGTAATGGCCTGCCCATGTCCTGTGGTGAGAGGGGAGCAAACCCTTAGGTGTCACCGATCTCCATGTGGCCTTCTGTTCAGATGCCTTCTCCTCACTCTGAGGTAGAGTTTCCAACTGTGGCTTCATCCACCCACCACTCCTTTGCCTCCTGTTGTCTAGAAGTGTGAGTTGCTTTCCAATCCACCTGGGACCTACCCTTGTCCACAACTGGTCCTCTGTGTTCTCCTTTTCACTGAGGCACAGATGAACATTTGGTTCATTCTCCTGAACTAGAAATCCAATTTCTTCCTACATGAAGTGCCCTCCCAGATCCATAGGTTTTGTTTCCTTTGCTCAAGCCGTAGTAGCAATGCCATCCTTGATTTTTTCTTCTGTCAAACCCACATCTGATCAATGAGCAAATCCTGTGTTTCTGTCTTCAGTAAAGACCAGAATCTGCCAGTTCCTGCCACCTGCCCTGCTACCTCCCTGGTATAGACCACCCTTCCCAGCACAGATGCTGGAATATTGTGATTTGGGGCAATTATTAAGTAGAATAAGGTTACTTGAACATAGCTCTGTGATACCATGTCAGTTCATTTAAAAATTGAGATAGTTACTAAATGACTAGTGGGTGGATAGCATATACAACACGGATACATGGGACAAAGGGATGATTCCCATGCCAGCTGGGACGTAGAGAGATTGCATGAGCTCTCACCACTCTTCTCAGAATGGAGAGTTTTAAAGGGTTCTAACCAGTGTCCAACTTCACTCTTGGTCTTGCAGTCTGGCCTCTATAAATCAGCGAGAGTGGTTTAGATTAGATGGGGTTATTCTCCACTCAAATTCTCTGGTGGGAAATAAGGAGACTGTGTATATAGATGAAAGAGGTAGGGACCACTGCAGACGCAGAGATGCCAAAGGTCTGGGGTGGAGCTCTATACTGGGGTGAATAGTGTCCACCTGGAACCTGTGAATGGGACCTTCTTTAAAGATAGGAGTTTTGGAGATGTTAGCAAGCTACAGTGAGATCATACTGGGTTAGGATGAGCCTTAAATCCAATGATTGATGGCCTTAGAAGGAGAGAGAGAGATAGCCATGTAACAATAGCAAAGAGAGGGATTGAAGTCAGGCAGCTGCATACAAGGATGGTCAAGGATTGTTCCAACACTAGACGTGATGAAGACGTAAGAGGGGATTCTTCTCTAGAAATTCAGAGGAAGCCCAGTCCTGCCCTTACCTTGGTTTTAGCCCTCCAGCTTCCAAAACGGAGAGAGAATACACTGCAAGTAGTTTTAGGCACTGGGTTGTGGTATGGTAGTTCCCCTTTATCTGTGGTTTAGCTTTCAGTGGTTTCATTTACGCACAGTTGACTGTGGCCCAAAAATATTAAATGGAAAATTCCAAAAATAAACAAATCATCAGTTTTACGTTGCTGATCTTCTGAGTGGTCGTGATGAAATCTCACTCAATCCTCTGTCCTGCCAGGGATGTGAGCCACCTGTTTTCCCAGTGTTTCCATGCTGTATACACCACCTGCCCTTTAGCCATCTAATGGCCATCTCAATTACTCGATTGATCGTCACAGTATTGCAGTGTTGTGTTCAGGTAACCCTTATTGTACTTAATAATAGTCCTAAATCATAAGAGTAGTGAGACTGAAAATTTGTATATGCCAATAAAAGCATATCATCATAAATATGAATGTATAGGAAAAAATAATATATAGAGAGTTTAATAGTATCCAGTTTCATGCATCCTCATGAATAAGGAAGGACCACTGTGATTTGTGCAGTAATTAGGAGAGTAAGAAATGTGTGCAGGATTAGAAAACTAAGGCCCTTAACCTGGCTCATAAGGTGTCCTTGTCCTTTTCTTTTGGTGGTACTAGGGTTTGAACCTCACACATGGTGGGCAAATGTTTCATCACTGAGCTATACCTGCAGCCCTTTTAATTTTATTTTGAGATGGGGTCTTGCTAAGTTACTGAGACTGGCCCTGAATTTATAATCCTCCTGCCTCACCTTCCTGTGTAGCTGGGGTTAATTTTATTTTGGGATGGGGTCTTGCTAAGTTACTGAGTCTTTCCTTGAGTTTATGATCCTCCTGCCTCACCTCCTGAGTAGCGGGGATTGCAGGCGTGCATCACTGCACGTGGCTTTTGCTCACCTCTTACCACCCTTGCTCCATGCAGCCGCATTAGCCTCCATGCTGTTCCTTAACAGGCCAGGTAAGCGCCTGCCCCAGGGTCTTTGCACTTTATGTTCCCTTGGACCCATGTGGCTTGCTTCTTGCAGGTCTCTGCTGAGGAGTCACATGATCAGAGGAGGCTTCCCTGGTCACCTTGTTGATATAAATAAACTGCTCTCCCTCCCCTATCCGCTCCTAGTCCTCCTTACTTGCTCTAGTTTTCTGCATAGCACTTAGTGCCAGCTGGTGTGTATTCACTTGTTCAGTATTTGTGCCTTCCCTGACTTGTCAGCCTCATGAAGGCCAGGACTTGGTCAGTTGTAACTGCAGGACCACTGCCTATAACAGTGTAAGGTCCATACCAACTCAATAGATAAACACTGAATGAATGAATAAGAGAAAATCCACAAGCCAGTTGAATAAAGGGGAAAGCCCAAAGAGAGACAATTCAAGAATAAAATACCTTATTACCTCACCTTCACTCATACAGGAATAGATATTAAGTCATCTATTAGATTGTAGTGAATGTGAGGAGAATTTGGTGCTGTCCTTGGAGTGGAGTGTTGACCATCGTCTTTTCTTCCTTTTTAACTGAAATAGATAATTCACATAACAAAGTTCACCCTTCTTATGTGAATAATTCAGTATACATTCACAAGCTATATATCATCACTATTTAATTCCAGAACATTTTCATTATCAAAAAAGAAGCCCCAATGCCCCTCTCTCATATCCACCACCCCCTAATAAGCTCTAATCCCTCTTTTGACTCTTCAAATTTGCCTTTTCTGGATATTGCATGTGAATGGAATCATGCAGAAATATGGCCTTTGGTGTCTGGTTCCTTCGGCTTAGCATAATGTTCTCAAGTTCATCCGCATTGTAGCATTATTAATATTTCAATTTATTAATATTCCTTTTTATTGCCATGTAATATTCTAGTGTGGGAACCTATTGCATTTTGTTGATTTATTCACCCATGGATGGATATTTGGGTTTCCACTTTGTAGCTAATATGAATAATACAGCTATGAATGTGTTATCAGTTTTTGTGTGGACAAGATTTTTAAGTAACTTGGGTATAAACATAAGAGTGGAACTGATGGGTCTTATTCTGCTTAATAGTTTGAGGAATTATCAGACTGTGTTCTGAAGTGACTGACAACTTTTCATCCTCACCAGCAGTGTATGAGAGTGTCAGTTCTTCAACATCTTCAATAACTGTCTTTTTTGTTATAGCCATCTCAGTGGGTGAGGTAGTGTCTCATTGTTCCTAATAACTAATGATGTTGAACAATTTTTTCATGTGCCTTTTGGCCTTTTGTGTATCTGAATAGATAGAAATATCCAAATAGATATTTCTATCTATTTGGATACTTTGACCACGATTTTTATTTTTTTTTGTATCACGGATTGAACCTGGGGGTGCTTAACTACTGAGCCACATCCCCAGACCTTTTTATTTTTTTGATTTTGAGGCAGGATCTTGCTAAGTTGCTTAGGGACCCACTGAATTGCTGAGGCTGATTTTAAATTTGTGATCCTCCTGCCTCAGCCTTCCAGGGCGCTGGGAATACAGGCATGTGCCACTGTGCCTGGCCCTTTGAACACTTTTAATTGGCCGTATTTTTATCATTGCATTGAATGAGTTCTCTACATATTCTGCATACTTGACCCTTATTGCATACATAGTATGCAAATGTTTTTTCCCTTGCTTAGGGAATTTTTTCCCCCAGTTTTTCTCCCTTCCTTTCTTCCTTCCATCTATCCATCCATCTGTCCATCATGCTGGGCTTTGAACCCAGGACTTTCACAGACTAGGAAAGCATTCTACTACTGAGCTATATTCCTGGCCCTCAATTTCTTGACTGTATCCTTTGAACTACAAACAGTTTTCATCATATAAAGTCCAGTTTAATCTCTTTTTTATTTGTGTTTCTTTTGTATGTGGTTATCCAGATGTCCCAGCAGCATTTGTTGGAAAAAAAAAAGTTCTTTCCTCATTGGATTATCTTGAAATTCTTGTAAAGAAGGGATTGATCATAGATGTATGGGTTTATTTCTGGATTCTCAATTTTGTTCTGCTGATTTATATGTCTACCCTTCTGCCAGGACCACAGTGTTGATTGCAGTGATCACAGTAGCTTTATAGTGAGTTTTGAAGTTGGGAATTATGTCTCTTACAAAAAGCATATTGTTGGATTATTTACATTTTGTGAAAATACTGATAAAGTACGGTTTGCTATTTGTTTTTCATGTCTTAGGTTGTTTTTATTCCTCCGTTTCTGCATTATTACCTTCTTTTGTGTTAAATAGATATTTTCTAATGTACTATTTTAATTCACTTACCATTTCTTTTACTATATATTTTTGGGCTATTTTCTTAGTTGTTGTCTGGCAGGTCATAATTAACGTCTTAACTTAAAACAATATAGACCAGATTAATGCAAACACTTTCAATAGAACAGAAAAACTTTTCTTCTCCATAGCTCTTTTGCTCCCCCTCCTTTGTGGTGTTATTGTCTTAAAATTTACATTTTTATACCTTATATACTCATCAACACATATTTATAATTATTGCTTCCTGCAGCTGTCTCTTAATTAATTAATTAATTAATTTTTCTGCTCTCACCAGTTTTATTCAATAGTGTTCTTTTTTGTCTCTTAATTTAGATAGGAGAAAGAGTTACAATCATAAGGTACATTTAGCAGAGATCAAAGGTGGAAACAGGACCAGAAGGCCTGGCTGAAGCCCTGAAGAAGATGATATGTTTATGTATATAGTTAACCTTACTAGTGGTATTTATTTTTTCATGTGGATTCAAGTTATTTATTAGTGTCCTTAAATTTCAGCCTGAAGGACTCTCTGTAGTAATTCTTATAGGACAGGTCTCCTAGAGACAAGTTTTGTGGTTATTTTTTTTTTTTTTAGGGCTGAGGACCGAACTCAGGGCCTTGCGCATGCTAGGCAAGTGCTCTACCACTGAGCTAAATCCCCAACCCCTTGTGTTTTATTTTTATTTTTATTTTTGAACAACCATACACGTTTTTAACAAAATAATATAAAATATATATAGATTCTGGATATTACAATTACCCCCAGGAGTGCCCCCACAATTACCCACCCTTATCCCTCCCTTCCCCTTCCCACAATATCTCTGAAAAAGGATTATGTTGTATAGCATTATATCTTATCTGGATTTAACACATGATAATAGACCAACTTTCTCACTGGCCAGGGTCTAGTCCCAACCTCCACAGATGAGTGGAGACAATCGACCATTAGTTCTCTGGGTTAAGCTGATTTTACTCAGCATAATTTCTTCCATAGCCATCCATTTACGTTCAAAGGCTGCAATAACATTGTTTCTAATTGCTGTGTAAAATTCCATGGTATAAATGTACCACAGTTTTTGGATCCATTCATCCAATGAGGGACATCTGGGTTGTTTCCATAGCCTAGCAATAGGGAATTGAGCTGCTATCAACATAGATATTGCTGTGTCACTATAATGTGCTGATTCTAAATCCTTTTTTTTTTTAATCTGGCTATTTCTCCTCCATTTTCGAAGAACAGTGACAGTTCTTTTCTTTAGTAATTGGAGAGTGGCATCCCACTGCCTTCTGCTCTCCATGTCTTCTGATGGGAAATCAACCCGTTGAGCTTCTTGACTATGGAGATTAACATTGTTCTTCAGTGTTAGGAATTTGGAGTCATTATTTCTTTATTCTTTCTGTTTTTTTTTTCTCTTCTCTTTTTTCCAAGACTTTTGTTTACATATTTTGGTACCCTTTATGGTATCTGAGGCTTTATATTTTTCTTTCTGTTCCTCAGACTGGGTAATCTAACTATCCAAAATTTTTGAAGTCAGTGAAGTACACTGTACTTCAAGTGTAGGAGAACATAGGTGGTGCTTCAGTTAAAACCTCCTGTGGGTGGAACCTGAACCACCTGCATTAGCCCTGCTTGGCTCACTCTCCTGCCAGCTAGGTCAGGGGCTATCCTGGGCCTGGCTTGCTGTGCATCAGTCAGGGGCTATCCTGGGCCTAGCTTGCTATCCATCGGTACAAGGAGAGCATGTCTGTGTGCCTTTGCCCAAGTGACTACAGGAGAGGGAGTAGTCCTGAGACACTGCTGTGCAGAGAAGCACTCTGCTCTAGGTCACTGGAGCTGTGTACGGGAATGGGGGAGCAGCTTAGGAGGGGAGAGCAAGGCTGACCTGGCATCCTGGCCTGAGTGTGTAGAGCGCCCTGCTATGGGGCTGGGCTCTGGGTTTGTGAGGTGCCTATCATGGGCCAGCCAGGGACTACAGGGGTAGAGCAGGATAGACTGAGGAGAGGCAGAAGCAGGCTGCTCCTTCTGTGGAGGAGAGGAAGGAAGAGGTGAAAGTCCACTAAGGAAGGTCGGGGGTCAGAGAGATTTGAATCAAGAAGGGCAAAGGTCTGGAGGAAACGGAGGCAGAGAGAAGAAGGGAGAAAAGGCTGGCGGGACAGGAGTACACCAGGCAGAACCATGGGGTCAGCTTCAGGAACTGGGCCCAGGATGGCTGAGGATTCCATCCACAGGGGAGAGTGGAAGAGGAGAGTGGATCTCTGGGGAGGAGGAAGAGAAGGGCTCCAGGACACCGAGGGAGTTAGAAAAAGAGTTTGGGAGCTGGCCAAGGACAAAGAAAAGCTAAGGCCCAGTGAAATAAGGCCAGGGTGGCCCCGAGGCCACCTCCACAACCCACCTCAGTAAAGTCAGGCTAGCCCTGAGATGCCCAAGCAAGGCCCAGCTGGCCCTGAGATAGCACCATACACACTAAGAGCCAGACTAGTCCTGAGACATTCCCCTCCACCAACAAGGCCAGGTTGCCTCTGAGCCCTCTCCACTGTCCCGAGCCTCTCCCACCCACTGGAGGATCTCAAGCAGAGTTTTTTCAGAGAATTGTGGGCAACAGCTGGGTGGCAGAAGAGGGCAGAGTGGTCGCCTGGCTTCCCATACCCTCTTTGGGTGTCCCTAGAAGTTTGCAGGACTCTAGAGTCTTCCCAGTTCTTGGAACAGCCAGATGTGAGGCCCCGCTGAGCTGTGCTCATGAGGGGGTTGAGAGTTTCCCGGGGCCTCCACACAGAGCAAAGCAAGCAGTAGGGCTGGATCAGAGGTCCCAGGGTCTCATGGCAGCGCTGCTCCCTTCATGACTGACAGCTAGGGTGGCCCTGCCCCTGCCCCTGCCTGGCTGACCTGAGTGTGCCCAGAGGGCTGGTGACCCAGCTTCCACCTAATCCATTCTCCACCCCATGGAGGGAAACTGAGGACAGAGAGGATACAGGAGGTAAAGACAGCATCCTCTTTTCCCCTCTTAGGGTCCAGGTCAGCCCACTATTCCTACAATGTGGGCCACATCGCACAACAGGATGGGACACAAGATTCTGTGTGGAATCCGACCATACATGTTGCCCTTTGAAGCCAGAAGCCAGGGATGCAGAGATGAAGCGTCAGGCCCGAGGATGCTGTGGGGGGTCTCAGACACACAGGGTCACACAACCATGAGGGCCAAGTAGTGGACAGGCAGTGGTGACACCAACAGCATAGCTGAGTCCTTCCTCCTCGGGAGCCACAGTGTGTGTGTGTGTGTGTGTGTGTGTGTGTGTGTGTGTGTGTAGGGTAGTGGTGGCAGTTACCCCTGGGAGGCTTCAGTGTGGAGAACAGGGGAGGCGAGAGAGGGTAGTCGTAGCATTGCATCTAACCCTGCCAGGCGTACCCACTGAATCTCTTCCTTCAGCAGAATCAGAGGGAGTCAACTACAGGGCCATTAAGATTACCAGTCCAGGGCTGGAACAGTGGTTCAGAGGTATCATGCTTGCCTGGCATGTGTGAGGACTTGGGTTTGAACCCAGCACCACATATAGAGCTAAGTGTTGGAGCAATGAAAACCAGATGAAGGGGTTGGGGATTTAGCTCAGTGGCAGAGCGCTTGCCTAGCATGTGCAAGGCCCCAAGTTTGGTCCTCAGCCCTGGGGCGGGGGAAACAGATGAAAAACTAAATAAAAAATCAATTTTCTCTTTCCCCTCTTTCCCTCTCTCTCACTTAAAAAAGAAAAAAAAAAAAAAGACTACCAGCCCCTATGGGAAACAGGCCCATGGATGGGCAGGGGCTTGACCAGGGCCTCAGAACAAGCTCAGTTCACCCACCCATGGGCTGACTCCCACACCACACATTGGCAGTGCAGTGATGGGTCCTCATCCACAGTCCCTGGGCTGGCTGGGTCCCCTTTATCTCATGCCAGGAGGAACTATTTATGGATTCCAGTTTCTGTTTATTCTTCTTGCAAAAGCATTTTTGAAATATTGAGATACTCAAAGTCCACACAAGCCATGCTTACATTTCCAGAATCGTGCCATGGCATTTGGACTCTGGCCATAGAACAAAAAGCCAGCAACCCAGGGATCAGCCCCTTTGAACTCAGGGAGGGGTTGGGGGAGAAAGGCAGTTATCCTTGGTGGCCTTGGGGCATCTTCCTCAGGGTAGAGGTGACACAGACATGGGAAAACTGGTTTCTTTGATTTCAAGATCAGGAGGGAATATTTTCCCACTTTCCCTGGTGACCATGGATTTTGAGAGGTAGAAAGAAGCAATCAATGATTCATAGTGTGCTTTCTCTAGCCCCATTCACACCCCACCCTAGTGACCCTTTCCCCTTTTAAAAATGGATAAAAAGCCTCAGCCTGCAAAATCAGCCCCCACTTCCAGGGATCCCCATGGTGGAATGTGGGACAGCTTGGGGGGTGGCCAGTGTAACATGCACCTTACGCTATGGGTGGACCTGGTCTAGAGTAGTGCAGTGTCCTCATTCAGCTGGGAAATAGCTACTGCCAGGTCATCCCTGAAGAAGGTGCCATCCCAGCTGCTCTGGGGCTGCTCAGGGACCTGCAAGGCCTTCTGCCACCGAGGAAGATGTGAAAGCTTTCCAAGTAGCATTGTCCCCCAGCCTGACAACCCTGCCCAGCTTCTGGACAGCCACCTCTTTCTTCAGGCCACAACACTAGTCATTATGTCCCTTGAGCGGATCAAGCATATTCCAGCCTCAGGGCCTTTGCCTTTACTATGTCTTTGCCTAGCGTTTCCTTCCCGGATGGCTCCAACTTGGCATTGCAGTCTTAACTACTGTGACCTGGCCCCTAGGAATGTAAACCTTGAGAACATGGATTATATCTCTGAGATCTTGACACCTAGTGAATGTCCCTTAATTTAAAAAAGTGTATGGTCTAGTTAGGAATGTCAGATTCCAGCCAGTTGGTGAGGAACCTGTGATGGGTCCTCTTGGGATCCAGGGTTATCGTCCTCATTCGTCTCCTCCCACACCAGAGGCAGACATCACTAATTTAATATACTCATTTGACTGTGTGGATCCTGGTCTGAGCTCCAAGTTCAGATTCTCGCAGCTACTGGCTATCATTCAAAGTGTGGGGAGGAAGACGAGGGTGTGGAATGCAGTGTGAGTGGGCTGGCAGCTGAGGGTCTTGAAGTCTTGGGGACTTCAGGAGTTAGGCTTTCTGGACAAGGTGGCAGGGTGGAAAGGCGCTGGGGACAGGAGGAGGGAGAGGGACAATTTGGAGGGGCAAGTCTTGGAATTAAGAGTCGAGTGCACACATCCTCTAGACAATTAAATCCAACCTGGGTGGAATGGAAGGCAGGTGTCAGGCTGACTGGGAGGGCCATTCGCCTGTCCCCCAGTCAGCTCCCCAGAGTGGCACCAGGTGGAGCCTTCTGGTCTGCCAGCTGGAGGGAGAAGCTAGAGAGATCTAAGGAAGAGTGATGAATGAGCAATCCTGAGAACACACCAGAACATGTTCCCGTGGGTGAAATGGTAGAGTAGAGTGGAGGGACAGACAGCTCCTTCAAGACCCCAGGCGTGTGAAGGGGTCATGCTGCCTGATCCAGCTGTAACTGACACCTAGCCACTCCTCTGACCCCCCACGCTAATCTGCCTTCCATCCCTTTCTTGATTCTACACAGCTGGTGGGAGCAAGACTCCCTTCTCCAGAAGATTATAAGAGACCATGATGGAGGGAGCCTCTGGTGGGCTGCTGCTGATCCAGCCCTCCTGCCCTGCTGGCAGCCTCCTCAAAGAGATCTGTGATGTTTTAGGTCCTCATTTTAGAAAAAGAATGTGCAGAGCTGGAGATAAAGTCATTCATAAGTGGAGAAAGCTTGGGAAAGACTTGACAAGGATGAATGGAGAGAAGGCCTGAGAGAGATGGGTCAGGGGGATTGACATGCTTGTCTCTCTTATAGGCGTATGCATGCACACAAATGTAACACAAATCTACACACGTGCACATGCATGCACACACACAAGGTTACAGGCTTGCACACGGATGTGCTGTGCCCTAGGTCATGCTTGCTTCCAGGAGCAGCTTTGCTTCCATGGGGTACCTGTGGAAACTGCTCTGCTCTGCTCCTGTTCTCCTTTCCTTACCAGTGACCCTGGCCTTTCCCCCAAATGCAGGCTGACACTCTGTGTCACCTTTACCATTATTTTTGCAGATTTCACAGGTGTGACATTTTGTTGCCGTGAAACAGCTTGCTCCTGGCTGTTGGGCTTTTCCTGTTACTTCGCTTGCCCCTGCTGCTCCCCTTTCTTTCCCGTTGGTATCAGGGTCATTCTTACTTTGCCTTGCTTTATGCTGGTGTGTTCTTGCAGGCAGTCCTCTGCTCAGGTCATGGGCTGGGTGTTGAGAGCTGTGGGGGAGGAAGGGTCATTGTGTATCGTGTCCCACTTCATATCAAGTTATCACCTGCTTGAGCCCTGCCCTGGCCTCACCTCACCTTTTCTGGGTAGCTGGAAGCCTACTTTCTGGCTCTACCGGCCAGATGCCCTTGAGGCTTGCTGGATCCTGTGCCCCATGCCATGTCCCACCCTCCCTGCCCTGGATGTGTCCCTCACCTTACCCTGTGTGCGTGTGCACAGGGTACCCTGGGTGTAGAGGCCACTCCTGGATCAGGGACCCAATCTCAATCCAAGATCAGAAACCACATTTCCAAGCAACAATCCTCACCCCATGGGGGCAGGAATGACCTATACATGGGGGGGAACTAGGCACTGCTTATTTTTTTTTAAAGAGGGAGAGGGACAATGAGAAAAAGAGAGAGAGAGAGAATGAGAGAATCAATTTTATTTCAGATCTGCATCCTTGCTAGTCAATCACTGTAACCGCTGAGCCCTGGCATTGCTTTTTTTAGTGAGTTCACGTGAGTTGGTCAGCTTTGAGAGCCCCTGTCTGGGGAAACCGCCCCCGGCATTGCTGCCTTTTCTTACCTCCTGCATCTCTGACAGCCTGAGATGCCCTGAGTCCAATCTGGTATGGACTGGCTTACACGCGTAGACCCTGACTCAGAGTAGCCTCTGGATGCAGGGTTTCAGGGGATACCAGAATGTTCTTGACCCCTAAGAGGTAGAAGTGGATGGGAGAATCTGTGGGAGGTCTCACATGGAAAAGGGATAAATCAGCCATGGCACCGGAAGTGTTTCCCTAAGGAGCACATTCAAGGGAATGGATATGTAGTGTTGTGGCTGGTGGAAGAGCCCTGTTCCCTGGCAGGAACCTGCTCCAGGCCAGCCCTGACCCAGGAGGCTGGACATGGGCAAGGCAAACGTGAAGGCAAGGCCAGGGCTATAGACTCACACCTGCTCCAGGGGAAGGCCAGCAGATGGACAAGAGCGTCAGTCCAGCCAGGATGGGGGGTCCATTGAGGAGCCTCACTCCACCCCTCCAGGGACTCCTGGAATGTCAGGAGACAGCAGCTCTGCGATCAAATGCCTTTGAGAAATGCTACATCCAATGTTCCCATCAGAACATGACTGCCATACCAAGGGCACAAGAATGAAGTACAAGTAGGGTTTCTGCTCACCAGCCACACCCTGTGGGCACAGGGCATTGTGAGGACTAGAAGCCTAGGTTGCAGCTGAAGATGCTGAGTGCAGCCTTAGTCTGCGCCACCTTGCTTCTAGGGCTTGGGCAGGTCCCAGTCTGCGAGGTGGCTAGGACACCAGACTGCACTGGTGCTCGGCTTGGTGCCAACCAGATAACAGTTCCACTGGGGGACACCCTAATCATGCTTATCATCATGGTGACTAGTGGGGGTCCTGGGGCAAGTGAACAGCAAAGAATGAGACTGGGCTTGTGGGCATACGTGGGGCAGGGTGAGGACGTGTATGATAGAGACAGGACAGTGGTCTGGGTCATCCTGCTGCTCATCGTCCCCCTGGTCTGGATGGCTCTGCTCCTGTGAGTCGGGCACAGCACCTCTCTCCCTGCACAGTAGAGAAAGGGCTGCTCCAACCTCAGTGGTTCCCTCTCCTGCTGGCCTTCCTGACCTCTGTTGTCCCTGAGGTCACAGCTCATTATGAATCTCCACTGCCCTAAAGACAAACCTCATCTCTGACCAGCACAGCTGCAGTTATGCCCCAGTCCTGAGGCCTGCATAGCCTAAGGTTAGGTGTCTTCTTCAGGGTTTGTCCTCAGAGAGTCTTGACCTCTTCTACCTCCAGGCTCCAGGACTTGTCCAAGGTGGTGCTGAGGCACAGAGGTCAGGTGGCCAGCCTCTCCCACACATGTCTTTGAGAAAGGGCTGAGTTTCCTGTGGAGCTGTTTGGCTGGGCTCAGTCAAGGTGGGCTATATGCTCAGTGGGACATGGTACCCCTGCCATGGCCTTTTGCAAGATGGCAGGATGCAGGTGCCCCTTTCTCTCATTCGCTATTGCCCTTCTAACCCTTGCTGTCATTTACCTGCTTTTCTCTCCTCCTGCCACCACCTGGTCCCTGTGTACAGCAGAAGGGCTTGCAGGTGGCAGGGCGGGCTGGGCCTGTAGGACAGCTGTTGTGACTGTCGGTACTACAGTGATGTACGGGAGCTGAGTTCCCTTCACCTAGCCTCTTGACAGGAGAACAGTGACAGCCTTGGGCACAGAGAACAGCTGCCATCCTGAGCTGTCAGTGCATTAGTCACCGTTAGTTACACATGTGGTTATGTACACATGGTTAGTTGTGTATATGTACACCCAGGGCAGTCCCCCAGCTTACCCCTAATTTGTTATCATGTCAGGATGATATCAAGGGCAAGCTGAGGCCATGGGAAAAGCAACTGTTGGGTAACAACTGGGTGACCAGTTTGAGGGCTTCTAGTCCTTACGATGCCTTTGTGAGGACCAACTGGGTCGTTTATTCAGGTGGGGCAGTTACTTCTGTTCTATGGGGAGGGGTAACCAGAAGGGTCAGCTGACCCCTGTTTGTCTGTCTCTCCAACAGATAACCTTTTGCTCCAATGTGGTCTAAAAACATTAGTGACTTGTTTTCATGCGTGAGTACACAGGTTCAAACCCCAGCACCACGTACACAATGAAGTGTTCAAGCAACGATAGTCACATGAAAAGCTAAAAAAGGTTGATTCTGTCTCTCTCTCTCTCTCTCTCTCTCTCACTGTCTTTCTCTCTTAAACAAAAACAGGTAGTATTAATGGGACAGTGTTGGGGAAATGCCAGAGCCTTATGGGTCCCCTCTTTTTTAAATTTTATTCAGAAATTTATTTGTTGAACAATCGAATAAGCTTCTAACGGAATAATATAGATATAAATTCTGAAAATTAGATTTACTCCCAAGAGCCCCTCCCCGCCAATTACCCACCCTTATCTCCCCCCCCACTTCCTAATACATCTCTGCAAATGCCTTAGGTTGTGTGATATTACACCTTATCTGGATTTAAAACATGATAATAGACCTCCCTTCTCAATGGCCAGTGTCTAGCTCCAGCATGGGTCCCCCCCCTTTTTTTTTTTTAAAGAAAGAGGGATAGTGAGAGAGACAGAGAAAGAGAGAAACAACTTTATTTAGTTTTTCACATGGCCTTTGTTGCTCCAACACTCAGTTGTGTATGTGGTGCTGGGGTTTGAACCCGGGTCCTAGTGTTTGCCAGGCAAGTGCCGAAACCACTGAGCCACTGCTCCAGCCCCATGGGTTCCCTCTTGACATCAAGTCTACCAAGGGGACAGAGTTAGTAGACACCTGCCCTGAATACGGTGTGAGCATGACCAGCTGCTGTGGGGGACACTGACCTGAGTGAGGACTTGGAGGGTGGGGGGATCTCTGCATACTGGCTGTATGCAGGAAGCTTGGGTCAGGACAGACCTGGAGCTATAGAAGGGTCCAGCCTTTCAGCCCATGTGGAGTGTGGGGCTGTCCAAGACGTCTCTAGAGTTCCCCTAGTGTTTGATTCATTCCACTTCAAGTTTCACCAAGTCCCTGTGAGTTGGCCATGGGCTGGCTTTATACCTGGGAACCAATAATTCAGACAGGTAAGATCTCACACCAGCATGTGCTGGGGTTTGGACCTCAAGTTTTTGGGGAGTACTAGGTGAGGAAGCAGCATCCATGGAGCAGGGCGGGGAATCAGAGCCCCACTGTCACCTGGCCCTCATCCTAGACCCCCCTTGGGGTCTTTGTGAGTCAGCAAATGGGTGTGATGGTCCTCATCAGCCCCTACCATGGAGCACTTAGGATCCTGATTCCTCTGTTCTGCAAGTTTGCTTCCTGCCTCAGGCCATTTTCCATCCTCCAAAATCCAGTGGGCACTTTCTGCCTACCACTGCCTGACCTGGCAGGTGTTTTCACCTGCCTGCCTTTATTCTTGCGAGGATGAGAGGAAGGCCAAGGTGCCCAGTGCCCCTAACATGCTCCCACCTCTGAGTAGACTTCTTGTCTGAGGTGTGGCCAACAGGAGACTTGGGAGGACCATGGGACTCAGACAGTCTCTGCCCACCCTATTGGGATGTTTCTTCTCATTTTTTCTCCTTCAATTTTCTTTCTTTAATTTCTCCTCTCCCCTCCCCTACTGTCCCCTTTCCTTTCCTTCCTTTCTTGTGCTGGTCATGGAACCGAAGACCTCACACATGCTAGGCAAGTGCTCTGCACCCCCAGCCCTATCCTTCAAGTTTCTTAATGTAAATTGTTTTGAAGTGTAACATACATACAGAGAATTGCTTAAGTCAGAATGTGCAGCTCTCTGAATTTTTTTGTGTGTGGGGTGAATACATGGACGATGGGCACGGAGTGGGCGCATTTGCCATGTCAGATCTGGATATGTGTGGGATCCTACCTTAGTATGTCTGTGCCCCGTTTCCTTTGCTCCACATCATGGTGGTGAGACTTGCCCTTGTATATGGTCCATCCTCATTGTCTTGGAACATTCTATTGGCCAAATGCATCACACCTTGGCAGAAATCCAGTCCTCTGTGGAGGATGCCAAGGTCGTTTCCAGTTCAGAACCATGGTGAGCAGCTCTGATGTGTCTCTTGGTGTGAGCCTCTGAGCATTTCTGCCAGGTCTATGCCCAGAGTGGAACTTCTGGGCCTGCGTATGCTCAGCTTTCATAGGCATGGTCAGCTGTGTTCCCACATGGCCAGTGGAGGGACCACCAGCAGCTGAGTTTCAGCTGTGCCACCTCCTCATCAGCAGTTGGCATTTTCTGCCTTTTCAATTTTGCCATTCTGGTGGGTGTGCAGGGATATCACAGTGTGGTTTTAATTCCCTCCCCCTGATGACTAATGAAGTTTTTTTCTTAGGATTATTGCCTTTTTGTGAAGTATCCCTTCAAGTCTTTTGCCCACTTAAAAAAATTGGGTCTTTTGACTTTTTGACTTTCTCAGTTCTTTATTATTGTGGATATGAGCCCTGTGTTGGATATATACTCCTCTATCTATATCCACATTCCATATCTATACCCATATCCCTATCCATATCTCTCCACATTCATATTCCCATCTATCTGTATCCATATCCCCATCTACATCCATATTCATGTACCATATCTATATCCACATTCCGTATCTATACCCATATCCCTATCCATATCTCTCCACATTCATATTCCCATCCATCTGTATCCATAGCCCCATCTACATCCATATCCATGTATCATATCTATATCCGTATTCCATATCTTTATCAATATCCATATCTACACACACACACATGCATGTATTCCACAGGTACTGAGCGTCTGTATGTGCAGATGTTAAAGTCATTGAGTTGAGGTAGTAAACAAAGATCCTGCCTCATGGAGCTCTCATTCTCTTTGGAGTAGGCTAACACGAGAGTAGAAATACTGTGTCAGGTTGTATAATCCCAAGGAGAAAAGTTTAGTGGAGAGAAAGAGATGACATTGTAAATATGTCACTGGGAAGGTGACAGAGACCTAAGGGAGAGTGTCCCCAGATATCAGGGGAAGCACATTCAGGCTAGGACAAGGCAGAGGGAGCTGAGATCTCAGGCAGGGGCTGAGAACTCTGGCTTTGATTGTGACTAGGGCAGAAGACATTGGTGGTTGTGGAAATAGGAGGGATGGAACTTGAATCAGACTCTAAAGGGCCCCTCTGCCTGTAGTGTTGAGGCAGCAAGGGCTGATGCTCATTGGGAGCTGGTTGCTGTGGTCTATCCCCCTGTCCTGCATTCATGAGGATGTATTAGGTTACTGTCATCCCAGAATGAGGATTCCCTGCTCTTCTCTCTGCCATCCTCAGAGGGACATCTCATGATGAAGGATGGAAGCATTGTTCCACCTCATGTCCAGCCCCCACCACCTGGAGGAAGGAGGGGGATGTCTCCTATATGTCTTATCTTTCCAGAAGCCCCATCAGATGTCCATTGGCCACATCATACCTGGCTTGTTCTCTGCTTTCTGAAGCTGATGAGGGCAATGGGGTCTACATTGGTTTTCACATGTCCTCCCAGAAGGACAGCCCACCCACAGCTTCAAGCAAAAGGACATATGCCAGGGGTCAGTCACCCCGTGTTTAGTCTTTGGGCACCAGGAAGCACATGGTCAGGAATACACATGAATGCTGAGGTTATACCTTTGAGTAAAGGAGCCAACTATGTCTGCCAGAAACAAGGGCAGAGGGGCTCTCCTTCCTCCTGGGGGAAGCATCTCACCTTACGGGGGTCCTTGGGCAATGCTGGTGACGAGCCCAATGAGAAGTCACTCTGAAACAGTACAGGAAGGCAGCAGGGGCTATATACCTATTACCCTTCTCTTGACTGTCATGTCCAGAGAGGCAGAGAGGAAGGCTTGCTGTGGGGGCAGGTGGCAGCAGGGGTGCTGACTGTCCACACAGATGCCTGAGGTGATGTTCTAGCCACCTCAGGTGCAGATATCCTGTAGGGTCATGGAGCAGGGAAGAGGAAAGCAGGGGCCGGGGCCTAAAAGTTTACCCCAGAGGTAAAACTCCAGGTTTCACCCCTCTGGGAACTCCAGAGCAGTCTGAAGAGATGGGGTGGCCATGTGGGCCCAGGGCCTGAAGGCCTAGATTGGTCCTGACACCACCAGTCATCTGCAGAGGCCACTGTGAGCTTTGTGCCCTGTGATGACGTGAAACAAGATGCCATGACGGAATGGGGAGGAGGACAGTATGAAAGCTGCTGGTGGCAGGGGTATTGGGGGTGGCTGTTGCACCATTTCTGCCTGGAGTTTGTCCCAACTCCTTACCTGTAGGGAGCTGTATCGTGAGGTAAGAAGAGTATAGGTTCAGGAAACCTGAGAAATGGGTCCAGCCCCAAGGCTAGCACTAGCTGATAGAGAAGTAGGAGAAGGGCAGAGCTCTAAGAGAAGGACACCTGTCTCCAAAGGATATCGGCAAATGGACCCAGCAGGCCTGACTTCCTCAATAGAGAAATAGGTGTCCATCAAGATAGTCTAATTTTGCTGGTGGTAAGGGAACAGGCAAAGAAGAAGAAGGATGTGGAGGAGAGATGGCTATCCTAAAGGCTGCCAGGCACAGAGCAGGCAGGGGTTGGGTGGAGGAATGTGAACTCTGAGGTTGTCTTGGCCTCTGTTGGGCATCCCCTGTTCTTCTCTGTACTTCAACTTGAGGACATCTCTTTCCTCCCTAGTGGTCCCTCAGGTTGCCACCTCTGCTTCCCCTAGAACCCAGCTCCAGCTCCCTCTCCGGCTCTGGCTCTGGCTCAGCCTTTTCTTCTTCAGCTCCTGGAAGTTGCTTCTTGGCTCAGTCCAGTCTCTGCCATCCAAACTCTCAGAGCTGGGGTGTGGGCTTCAGAACACAGTACAGGGGAAACCAACCACTGGATGGGATTTCTTCTGGTGCGGGGACTCCTGAGTGCTGGATGACAATTCACTGTGCCACAAGCCACCAGGATCCCTAGGGGTCTCTCTAGTTAGTCCTCCCATGAAAGCAGCTGCCTGTCCCCTGTGTTCACTCAAGGAAATGGAAGGACAGAGAGTTCTGTGAAACGCTTCAGGCCAGAGCTGTGTGAATTGCCTGGTCAGGGGAGGCCTTCAAACCAAACGCTGCCCAGC
>PVKS010015349.1:0-46177 GCA_004027875.1 Aplodontia rufa | reverse complement strand
CTTATTATAACTGCAACTTCATATAAAATTCATTATGTAAATCCCTTGATTTACTAATTGGTAAATGAAAACTGTATATAATTGTATATATAATATGATGTTTTGATATATTCACACATTATGAAATGATTAAATCAAGACGATTAACATATCCATAGCTTCAATGTTGATTGTGAGAATATTTAAGATCTATTCTCTTGACAATTGTCAAGTATACCATACATTAACTATGTCACTGTGCTATATAAATATAATATATCCATCATGCCTCCTGTTTGACGGAAACTTTATATACTTTGACTTGTATCTCCTTATTTCCCACACCCAATTCTGCTCCCTGATTCTAAAATGTTTTTTAGATTCTAACTGTATTGTTTTCTGTACCTGATTTTTTTCACTTAACATTGTTGTCCAGGTTCATCTGTTTGTCACAAATGCCTGAATTTCCTCCTGTTTTAAAAGCTCTGTGTAGCATTCCAGTGTATGCATGTATGCTATGCATTTTCTTTATGCATTCATCTGCTGAATGATACTTGGGTTGAATCTACACCTTACATTTATGCTGCAATGGACATAAGAGTTCAGTTATAATTTTGACATATTAATTTGGCTTTTTTAGATTTAGACCCAAAAGTGAGAGTGCTGGGTTGTGTGGTAGTTTATTTTTTATTTTTTGAGGAACCTCCATATTGTTATCCAAAATGTCTATGCCAATTTACATTCTTATCAAGTGTGTATACGGTTTTCCATTTTCTCTGCCTACTTTCCAATACTTACCATTTGTCCTTTAATGACAAGTGTGAGGTAACAGTTCATTGTGGTTTTGATTTGCGTTTTCTTGATGATTAATGATGTTGAGCACATTTTCATATACCTGTTGGCCATTCATTTGCCTTCTTTTGAGAAATGTCTGTTCAAGTCCTTGGCACACTTTTTAAACAAATTATCTCTTGATATTGAATTGTTTGAGTTCCTTATATACATTGAATATTAAGCAAATAAATGGATTGAAAATATTTTCTAATTCCATAGATTTATTCTTCACTGAATATTTCCTTTGTTGTACCAGAAGCTTTTTGTTTTAATATAATTCTATTTATCAGTTTTGACTTTTGTCTCCTATGTTATTGAGAACATATTTAAAAAAATTATTCCTCACATCAATGTCAAGAAGACTTTTTCCCCCTATATTTTCTACAGTACTTTTTAAAATATATATACTTTCAGATATTACATTTAAGTTGTTAATAAATTTTGGGCTGATTTTTTTTATGATTTGAGATGTTATTTAACTGTTTGTGAATGTTCAGTTGTCTCAGTATCACTTCTTGTTTCCTTCCTTCCTTGCCCCCCTTCTTTCTTTTTTCCAGTTCTGAGAATTGAACACAGGACTCAAGTACACTGGGCAAGAACAAGAATTCTAACACTAAGCTACACCCCAAGTCAAGAACCATTTATCAAAGAGACTATTCTTTCCCCTTTGTTATGTTCTTGACATCTCTTCCAAAGATCAGTTGATGCAAGGAAGTGGAATTTGTTTCTGGGGGCTCTATTCCTTTGCTGTGTATCTCTATTTTTATGGCAGTGCTATGTATTTTTGATTATTATAATTTTGTAATATAGCTCAAAAGAAATGTGATGCTCCCAGTTTTATTTTTCTTGCTCAAGACTAGCTTGGCTATTTGGGATCTTTTGTGGCTCATAACAATTTTAGAATTAATGCTGGCACAGTTGTGCATTCCTGTAATCCCAGTAGCTTGGGAGGCAGAGGCAGGAGGATTGTGAAGTTCAAAGCTAGCCTCAGCAGTTTAGTCAGGCCCTAAGCAACTTGATGAGACCCTGTCTTAAAATAAAAAATAAAAAAGGCTGGGGATGTGGCTCAGTGGTTAAGCATCCTTGAGTTCAATCCCTGGTACCCATCCCAACCAAGATAGAATTATTTCTATTTCTATGAAAAATGTGACTAGAAGTTTGATGTGGATTACGTTGAATCTATAGATAGCTTTAAATAATGTAGACATTTTTAACAATACAGATACTCCTCAAGTTAAATGGACTCATGTCCCAATAAACTATATGAGGTTTAAAAATATCATAAGTTGAAATGTATTTAATACACCTAACCTATCAAACATTTTAGCTGAGCAACACAGTATATTGTAGAACACCCATTGCTTACCTTTGTAGTCATATGTTGAGTAGGAGCTATGGCTTGCTGCTATTGCCCAGTATTGGGAGAAAGTATCATCCTGCATTTGTTAAGCCTGGGAAAAAAATAAAAAATTCAAAGCTCAAAGTATGACTTCAAATGAATGTGTACCACTTTTGCATTTTTGTAAATCCCAAAAACTTATAAGTCAAACTATCATAAATGGAAGATCATCTGTATAAAATTATCAGTCTTCCAGTCCATAAACATGGTATATCTTTCCATTTATTTGTGCTGTCTTTAATTACTCTCATCAGTGTTTTATAATTTCCAATGTATGAGTCTTTCATTTTCTTGTTTAAATTTATCTTATTATTTTACTTTTTGATTTATAAACACACTTGTTTTCTTATTCTCTTTTTTGATAATTTATTGTTACTTTATAGATAAAATACTAATTTTTACATGTTGATTTTATATCCTGTAACCTTTCTGAATTTCTTTTTTAGTACAAATAGTTCTTTAGTGGAGTCTTCAAGAATTTTAATGTGTATATTTACGTTGCCAGCAAACAGAGACAACTTATTTCTTTTATTATTTTCTTGCTTAATTAATACGACTGGGGCTCCTACTACTATGTTAAATAGAAATGATGTAAGTGAGCATCCTAATTTTGCTCCTGACTGAAGAGAAAAGCTTTCAGTACTGGAGCAGTGGCTTGGTGGTTAGGGCCGTTGCCTAGCATGGGCAAGTATGCGGGTTCAAACTCCAGCACCACATACACAACTGTCAGAGCAGTGAAAGCAACATGGAAAACTAAATAAAAGTTGATTCTCTCTGTCTCTTTCTCTCTCACTGTCCCTTTCTTTAAAAAAAAAAAAAAGAAAAAGAAAAACTTTCAACTTCTCACTATTGAGTGTGATGTTAGTGTGGGTTTGTCACATATGGTCTTTATAATGTGGAAGTTTATTTGTTTTATACCTAATGACGTTGAATTTTGCCAAATGATTTTTCTGCATTTATGGAAATACTCATGATTTTTATACTTTATTATGTTAATGTGGTGTATAATTTACTGATTTTCATGTGTTAAGCATCTTTGCAATCCAGGGAAAAGTCTTATTTGATAGTGGCTGATACTTTTAACGTCCCACTGAATTCAGTTTACTAATAGTTTGTTGAGTATTCTTGCATCTATATTCATTAGGGACACTGTCTTGTATTTTTCTTTCCTTTTTTAAAATTGGTGCATTATAGTTGTTCATAATTATGGGATTTGCTTTTGCATATTCATAGATGCACACAATACAGCAATATAATTTAGTTAATATCCACCACTGCAGTACTCCCTCCCTCCCTCCTCCTATGCCCTGGTCCCTTGCCTTTCTTTCTGGTCATATATTTTTCCTGTTGTACCCAAGTATGGTGACATATTCTTATACCTATGAGGAACATTTCTTATATATATGAAAATAGTATGTTATATTTACATATATATGCACACACATATATGTATTTACGTCTGAGTCTTTCCTCTTTTGTTTCCTTAGTCTAAATGAATTGTTAATTTTGAGTATTTTGAAAAAGCAGCTTTTGGTTTCATTGATCTTTTCTTTTGGTTTTCTTATCTTGTTTGTGTTTCTGCTAGAACTTTTTTATGTTCTTCCTCCTACTAATATGCTTATTTTGTTCTTAGCATTCTAATTTATTGACTATAACAAGTTATATGAGCACTTTTATCAATGTAGGCATTTATTGCTATAAACTTCTCTCTTAGAACGGCTCTTACTCTGTCCTGTAAGGTTTGGTATGTTGTATTTCCATTTTCATTTGTTTCAGGATAGTTTTTGTTTTCCTTTTCCATAACTTCCTTAACCCTTTGTTCAGGAGCATGTTGTTTAATTTCTACTTATCTGTGATTTTTTTCATTTGCCCTTCTGTTACTGGTTTCTAGTCCCCCCCCCCAGTATTGTCATAAAGGTATTTGATATGACTTCAGTCTTCGTAAAATTTCCACGCCTCATTTTGTATTCTTGTGTGTGAACTACACAGGAAGATGTTTCACATGCACTTGAAAAGAATTCTGCTTTTGGATGGAATGTTGTAGATATGCATGTTTGTTGGGTTCATTTGTTCCAATGTGTAGGTTAAGTCCAATGTTTCCTTATTGATTTTCTGTCTGGCTAATCTGCCCATTGTGGGGGAAAAAGCATCAAAGTTAGAGCTATCATTGTATTGCTGTGTGTTTCTCCATTCAGCTGTTATTATTTGCTTTATATATTTGTGTGTTTCAATGTTGGGTGCTTACATATTTAAAACTGTTACACCCTCTTGATTAATTGACCCTTATATTGTTATAAAATGACCTTTGTCTTTTGTGATAATTTTAACTTCAAGTTTATTTCACCTGATATAAATCCCCATATTCTCTTTTTTTCCATTTGCATAGAGCTTTTTTTCTATCTCTTCACATTCAGTCTGTGTGTTTTAGAGGTAAAATGAATATCTTGTTGCCAGCAAGTAGTTAGAGCTTCCTTTTTTATCCATTCAGCACCCCCTATGTCTTTTGATTGATGAATCTAGTCCATTTACATTTAAATAATTATTGATAGGTTGATTACTACTATCATTTTATTAATTATTTTGACTGTCCTGTAAACTTTAATTTCCTTGTTCTTTATTTTAATTAAGGATTCTTTATTGAGATGTGAATGTGATTTTTCATCTTTGTTAAGAAAGTGAATAAGCTGGGCATGGTGGCACAGGCCTGTAATCCCAGCAACTTGGGAGGAGTATCTCAAGCACTTTAGCGAGGTACTAAGCAACTTAGCGAGACTCTATCTCAAAATAAAATATAAAAAGGGCTAGGGATGAGGCTCAGTGGTTAAGTGCCCCTGGGTTCAATACCTGGTTCCAAAAATTAAAAAAATAAAAAAAAAGAAAGTGAATAGGACAGATTGATTTTTTTTTTTTTTTAAGAGAGAGAGGGAATCAATTTTATTTAGTTTCTCATGGACTTTAGCTCACACGCTTCATTGTGTACGTGGTGCTAGGGTTTGAACCCTCGTACTCACACATGCAAGGCAAGCGCCGCAAGTGCCCTAACCGCTGAGCCACTGCTCCAGCCCCGTGGACTGATTGATTTTTAAAGGACTTTATATCTCAGAAGTGTTTTAGGTTCACAGAAAAATTGAGCAGAAGGTGGAGATTTTTCCATGCACAGCCTGCCCCACACATGCTTAGGTTTCCCCTATTGTTAAAAGCTCTCACCAGTTGGTACATTTGTTGTAGTTAACGAATTCACATTGATGCAGCATTATCACCAAGAGTCTTAGTTTAAACCAGGGCCACTCTTGGTATCATGTATTCTGTGGGTAGAGAAATGCCTGATGATCTGTATTCACCATCATTGTATAATACTGCCTTCCAAGGCTCCTGTGCCCTTCCTGTTCATCAACCCCCGACACCCTTGACAGTCTCTCATCTTCCTGTTGGCCTATATTTTCACCTTTTCCCAAATGTTAAACGATTGGAATCATGAAGTATGTAGCCTTTTCCTATTGGCTTCTTTCACTTAGTAGTATACATTTAAGATTCCTCTATGTTTTTTCATAGCTCATGTAATTTTAGTGCTGAATAATATTCCATTGTTTAGATTTACCACAGCTTATTCATCCATTCATCTCCTAATGGACATTTTGGTTGCTTCCAAGTTTCAGCAATTATGAATCAAACTGCTATAAACACCCATGTGTAGGATTTTATGTGGGCATGAGTTTTCAGCTTCTTTGGCTAAATACCAAAGAGCCCAATTTCTGGATCATATGGTAAGAATATGTTTAGTTTTGTAAGAAACCACTAAACTGTCTTCCAAAGTGATTTTACAACTTTGCATCCCACCAGCGATGAATAAGAGTTCTTGTTCCCCATCCTCACCAGCATTTGGTGTTGTCAGTGTTCTGGATTTTGGCCATGCTAATAGGTATGGAGGGGATTCTCAGTTTCATTTTCATTTTCATCATGACATATGGTGTGGAACATCTTTTCATATGTTTATTTGCCATCTGTATATCTTCTTTGGTGAGGTATCTGTTAAAGTCTTTCGCTCATTTTTTAATTGGATTATTTATATTCTTATTGTTGAATTTTAAGAGTTCTTTGTATATTTTAGATTATAGTCCCTTGTCTGACATCTCTATTGCAAATATTTTTTCTCAGTTTATGGCTTATCTTTTCATTCTCCCCACAGTGTCTTTCACAAAGCAGAATATTTTAATTATAATGAAGTCCAGATTATCAATTCTTTCTTTCATGGATTATGCCTTTGGTGTTGCAAGTAAGAAGTTATAGCCAAACCCAAGGTCATTTATATTTCCTAAGTTATTTTCTACGAGTTATATAGTTTTAAATTTTACATTTTGTTCTGTGATCCTTTTTGAGTTAATTATTGTGGAGGGTGTAAGGTCTGTGTCTAGACCTTTTTTTTTTCTTTCATTGGAATACCCAGTTGTTCCAGCACTATTTAAAATTTTTAAAAAAAGCTTTTTTTTTTCATTGTATTGCTTTTGCTGCTTTTTTGAAGATCAGTTTGATGTATTTATGTGTCTATTTCCAGGCTCTTTACTTTGTTCCATTGATTGACCTGTCTACTCTTTCAGCAGTACCAACCTACAGTGTTTGCTATACTTTCCTCATTTGTCTTGAAGTTGAGCAATACCAGCCTTATAGCTTTGCTCTATCAATATTGTTTCGGCGTTTCATGTTCTTCAACTTTTCCATATAAACTTTAGAATAAGTTTATTGCTATTCATAAAATAAGTTGCAGGGATTTTAAGGGGGGTGTCACTGAGTCTATAGATCAAGTTTCGAAGAAGTAGGGTCTTGACGATGTTGAGTCTTCCTACCCATGATCACGGAATCTCTCCATTCATTTAATTATTTGATTTTTTTCATCAGAGTTTTTGTCATTTTCCTCATGTAAATCTCGTATCTTTTTGGATTTATAGTTAAGATTTTGAAGGGATATGAAGGATACTTGCTGAATTCATTGCTGATATAAAGGAAAGTGGTTGACTTTTTTGTATTAACCTTGTATTCTGCAATCCTGTTAAAACTGCTTTTTAATTGCAGGATGTTTGTTTAGTCAATTCTTTTGGATTTCTTTATAGAGAATAATATTATCTTCAGAAAAGAAGTTTTATTTTTTTCCTTTCCAAGCTGTATCCCTTTTATTTTCTGATTGCATTAAAAATAAAATATTGAAAAGTTGTGGTGAGAAAGGACATTCTTGCCTTGTGTTCTTGATCTGATAGGGAATGCTTTGAAGTTCCCATCCTTAAGTATAATGTTAGCTATAGGATTTTTAAATAGATATTCTTTATCAAGTTGAGGAAATTCCTCTATTGCTAATTACAGAGAGGTTTTTTTTTAAATAATAAATGACTTTTTCTACTCTGCCAAATGCTTTCTCTGCATTTATTGATTCAATCATGTAATTTTTTTCTTCTTTAGTCGGTCTGTTGATGTTATAGATATATCAATTGATTTTCAGATGTTGAACCAGTCTTGCATACTTAGGATAAATCATACTTGATCATGTTATTTAATTCTTGTTACCTACTGCTTTATCCAATTTACTAATATTTCTGTTTTTTATATTTTTTTTATACCAGAGATTGAACCCAGGGGTGCTTAATAACTGAGCCATATCTCCAGTCCTTTTTTATTTTACCTTGAGACAGGGTCTCACGAAGTTGTTTAGGGCCTTGCTAAATTGCTTAGATTGTCTTTGAACCATGAACTTCCTGTCTCAGTCTCTTGAGTTTCTGGGATTACAGGTGTACACCACCACACCCAGCTCACTTTACTAATATCTCATTGAAAATTTTTGCAGCTATGTTCATGAGAGACTTTGGTCTATAGTTTCCTTGTAAAAGGTGTCTAGTTTTGCTATTAGGGTAATGCTACGTTCACAGAAATAGGAACTATTCCCTATGCTTCTATATTCTGAAAGAGATTGTAGAGAATTGCTGCAAATTCTTCCTTAAATGTTTAGTAGAATTCACTAGTGACTCATGTGGACCTGGTGTTTCACTGGTAGATTTTTAAATTAACCACACATCCCTGAGGCAAAAAACAACCTCTTCATGATGTATTTAAAATATATATATATATATATATATATATATATATATATATATATATTGCTAGATTTTACTGAATTTCTGAATCAACATTCATGATTTAATTTCCTTTTTTAATAATAGTTTCATCATACTTTGGCATCAGGATTAAGCTGTTCTCAAAAACAATTATCTTTTATTTTTCTTTTTCTGGAAGGCTTGGTATAAGGTTGCTACTACTTCTTGTTACAGTAGTTTGAAACACTTTAGCAGTGAATCTGTGAAGGAGAGATTCCTTCAATAGATTTAGATGACAGAAATTTTCTATTTTTGTGTGCTCATTTTTAAGATCTGTTTTTAAAGCAATTTTATAGCACATAAAATTCATATTTATTGGAAATTTTTGGTCATAATCACTTCTGATGTCTTCAATATGTATACAGTCTTTACAATGTTCTTTTTAACATTTCCAAGATTTTAAAAAGTCGTATTCAAGGTTTATCATTATATTACATTTTTCAAGAGGCAAACTTTGTGTTCATTTCCTCTTTCTGTGTAATAAATTACCACAAACTTGGTGACTTAAAACTGCACACATTTATTTTCTTACAGTTCTGGAAGCCAAAAATCCAAAATGAATTCCGCTGGGCTGAAATCTTGGTGTCAGTGGGCTCGCACTCCCTCTGGAGTTGTAGAGGGCAATCAATTTCCCTGCCTTTTCCAGCTTTTTGAGTTGCATTCCTTCCCTTTCTTGGCGTGTGGCCCCTTCCTCTATCTTCACAGCCAAAAGCATAGCACCTTGCTTCAGTTGTCATGTTGCCTTCTGTCTCTGTAGTCAAAAAATCCTCTGTTTTCTTCTGATTGCCTTTAAGGACCATACAGATAATCTAGAATAGTCTGCCTTTGCTCAAATCATTTTCTTTGTCTGTACACCCAGAAGAGGGATAGCTGGATCATAGAACGTGGAACTTCCTCCATACTGGTCTCCGTAGTGGTTATATTAAGTTATATCCTTACCAATAGTGTGTGAGTCTCCTTTCATCTGCATCCTCATCAGGGTGTGTTACTTTTTGCTTTTCTTGAAAATATTCATTCTGGGGCTGGAGTGGTGGCTCAGTGGTTACAGAGCTAGCCCAGCATGTGCGAGTACATGGGTTCAAACCCTAGCACCCATGTACACAACTAAGTGTTGGAGTAACGAAAGCCATGTGAAAAACTAGATAAAAATTGATTCTCTGTCTCTCTCTCCTCACTGTCCTTCTCTCAAAAAAAAAAAAAAAATCCATTCTGACTGGGGTGAAATAATACGTCATTGATTTGCATTTTCCCCGATGGCTAGTGATGTTGAGTAATGTTTTCGTGTGCTTTTTGGCTGTTTCTCTATGAGAAATGTCTATTCAGATTATTTGCCCATTTTTAAATTGGATTACTTTTATTGTTGAAATTTTGAGTTCCGCAGGTATTCTGGATGGTAATCCCTTGTCCATTGAATAGTTTGTACATACTTTCTCCCTTTCTATAAAATTGTCAGCTTAACCTATTATTTCCTTTGCTATACAGAATCTTCTAAATGTGGTATAATCCTCTATTTTTGCTCTTATTGTCTATGTTTTTTATTTGTATATTCTTGTAGTTTCACTCAGTCTTTTTCTACTCTCTTTTGGTAGATAATTAAATAATTGATTTTGTGGGCTTTAAATTTTCTAATCCATGCATGCATGGAAGGTTTGAGGATCCATCTAACAGAATTTTAGCTGCATCCCACAACATTTAATATGTAGCATATTCATTATGGCTCAGGAAAATCTATTAAATTTTGCTATTCTTTTTTCAGTATATCATAGGGGCATACTTAGTTTCCAAACATTTGGGACTATTTACAGTTACCTGTTTGCTATTGATTTTTGCTTATTTTTCCTTAAGTCAAAATATTTTAATACTAGATTTGCTAGCTTTTAAAATCAGTTTCATAGATTGTCAATTATTTTTTTAGAGGGAGAGAGTGAAAGAGAGAAAGAATAAATTTTATTTATTTATTCATCTGGCCTTCATTTCTCCAACACAACACTTCACTTTGTATGTGGGCCTGGGGTTTGAATCCAGATCCTTGTGCAAGCCAGGCAAGCGCTCCAACCACTGAGCCACTGCTCCAGCCCCTATAGACTGTCAATTTTGATAAATGTTTCAAGGATACTTGAAAATAATTTAGCAATTCGGGTCCATATTTTATATATGTCTGCATGGTTAGGATGATTATCATGTTCACTTCCGTCTGTTGCTGAAAGTGTGTCAAAATCTCCTACAACGACTGTAAATTTTTGCTTCTTATTTGAGTCCTGTTAATTTTTAGTTTTTGTATTTGAAGCTGCGTTATTTGCTGGATACATATTTAGTATTGTTATGAAATTTAGGTAGTGTAACAGTTTTCATTTGAAAATGTCCTCTATCCCTATAAATGCTTATGTCTTAAAATATATTTTTGTATTTTATAGATCTAACAGCTTTGTTTTAATTAGTATGCATAGGGATATCTTTTTATATCTTCTTACATCACTACTATGTCTTATCTCTTAAGTATCAAATAGTTTGGGATTTTAAAAAAATCTAGTGTGTGGGCTGGAGCGGTATAGCTCAGTGGTTACAGTGCTTGCCTGGAATGCGCGAGTACGCAAATTCAAACCCCAGTACCGCATACACAGTGAAGTTTCAGAGCAATGAAGGCTACATGAAAAACTAAATAAAACTGATTCTCTTTTTCCCTCTCTCTTAAAAAAAAAAAAAAGTCTAGTGTGAAGACTTGCAACATTTCTCTCTTCCTTCAAGTAATTTTTGTAGTATTGGTATTCTTTCTAAGTGGTTAATTTAATTCTTAGGTTAAAAATATTATACTTTGGGCTGAAGTGATGGCTCAGTGGTATTGTGCTTGCCTGGAATGTGCGGGGACCCTGGTTCAAACCCCAACACCACAGACACAACTAAATGTCAGAGCAGCAAAAATCAGATGAAAAACTAATAAAGATGATTCTCTCTCTCTCTCCTTAAAAATCATACTTCAATATTTTAGTGGATAGCTATTTAATTACTGATTTGATTTATCTAAGAGTCATATAATTTATAAGGGATTCTCTTTCTTCTTAGGTAAGTTTTGGTAGTCATGGTGTTATTGACATTGGTCTATAGGACACGGGCCTGGCCCACAGCTCTGGCCCCTGGTTATTTAGAATTATGTTCATTAATTTCTAAAACTGGGTTGGAGAATATTTAATTTTTCAATCTTTTGAAGTGTGCTGAAATGTGCATTATGGTCCAGAATATGTCCTATATGTCAAAAGTTCTCTTATACACTTGTTAAAAATGGGTATTATATAGTTGTTGCATGTGATGTTCTATGTATATTAAAACAATTTCATCAATCATGTTCAAATTTTCTACATCTTTTCTGTTTGGGATGATTTTCAGTTGGGTTGAAGAAATTCCTTTTTTCTGACTAGTAACACAGTTGCAATGATTAATACATGTCTCTGAAAATGTCTTTATTTGCATTACACTTTTGAAAGGTACATTTGCTGAGTATAAAATTTTAGATTGACTTTTTATTTTCAAAACTGTAACAATGCCATTTCATCATTCTGACTTTTATGGCTAATACTGTGAAGGAAGTTCTCATTCTTGCTGTCTGCTGAAGGATACTACATGCCCTCATTCACACTCCTGCTGCTCTTAAATCTTTGTTTTTTTGGCAGTTGACTATGATGCCTGGGTGTTTTTGTTTATTTGTTTGTCTGTTTTTAATTTAACCTTTCTGTGGGTCACCAAGCTTCTTGAAACCTTGGGTTGATATATTTCATTATAAGAGGAAAATTCTAATTTTTAATCATTTCTTTGATGAAGCTAACTCATATTTTCTCCTGGTTTACCTGGGACTCTAAAACAGTGCCCCACATTGCTTTTATGTACTTGTTCAAATTTCATTTTCCCTCGATGTATATTCGGTTTAAATGTTCTCTACTGACCAGTCTATTTTTAACCCTTCTTATCGACTTCTTAATTTATAAATGGCATTTTATAGTTTTACCATACACCACATATTTTTATAGACTAGTTCGCTATTAAAATTCATATTTTCATGCATTTCCTAAATTTTATTTATCATAATAGTAATAATTACTTGTTGGGGTTTTTAGCCTCTTGTGTTCCCCCTGACCCACAGGGGAGAAGGAGCGAAGCACGCCCCAACCAAGGGGGCCAAGAGAGGCAAGGGTCGGCTGACCGCCGGTTCCCAGCCCATCCTAAGGAGGACAATCAGACGTCAGGGAGACCACTTACAGCAGGAACTCGGTTATTGAGGAAGTGTGGTTATAAAGAGCATGGGGACCAATGAAAGGAAAGGTCAGCACGGGGCAGAGAGACCATGCAGGTGGCAGTTATTTAACCTATCCCATCAGGTGGTCCGAAGAGGCTTCACAACCTCAAGGTGACCCCCTAAGTAGGGTGTTGGGAGCCACTTTGGTCCTCAGGAGGCGGTTTCAGCAAATGAGTTCCTTTCTGATGTAACACTCTCAATGCATTGCATGTTGAAGCCCAGCAATTACTAGTCTTTTTGTGCTAACTTCAATATTTGAATAATCCCTGTTTAAACACTTAATAAATTATTTTGTGACTGTCAGTCACTTTCTTCCTTGTACATTTACCAATTTTTATTCTATTTTTTGATACTGTGAATGATAGTTTATATAAAACCTCAATGCTTTCTCAGCCACCAAAAAACACTGAGTTTTGCTTGGGAAAGTACAGATGCTCTTCAAAAAGATTAAAAGTCAGGCTGAAGTTTCTGGGAAGACCAGTTTACTTCTGGTTCTCTTTACTCAAAGCATGCAACCTTTTGGCAATCCCAGCCTAAAATTAGATTGGGTTATTTAGATCTCTTCCAGATATTAACCAATTTTCACTTATCTTTGCTTCTTGCAATTTCTTTAGATAGGCAAACAGTCCTATAAGCTAAAAGTTCTGAGTGCTGAGCTTTCTGGGTGTCTAACCCCTTTTAACCCCAGCTTGAAAATTCTTTCCCTTGTTACTTATTTTCTACTTTTCAAAAAGATGGAAAGTATTCTAAGTCACTTTTATTTGTTTGATTATTGTCCTGGGTGAAGTTAGTTCAAAGTGTTTTTTCCGTCATTGTTGGAAATACAAGTTCATCCGTGTGGCTGTGGTTATCTATGTGGCCCCATATGAATTATTGAAAGGACCATCCTCTACCCCTTGGATGCAGTACCATCCTTCTCGTAGATCAAGCTCCCACATATTGAATGTGTTTCTAGACTCCATTCCATATCATTGAGCTAATTGTTCTTTTAACTCTACAATATTAATTACTATTTATAAGAATAAACATTTAGCAGAGTAAGTTTGCTTCATTTATTATGATTAGTGTTTTGTTTACTGGGCATTGAACCCAGAGGTGCTTACCCACTAAGCCACATCCCTAGCCTTTTTCATTTATCAGACAGGGCCTCACTAAGTTGCCAACCCTTGAACTCATGATCCTCCTGCCTCAGACTCTCGAGCTACTGGGATTAGATGTTTATGCCACTGTGTCCAGCTATTCTTTCTTCATTTTCCTATATACGTTTCAGAATTGTCTAATCAGTTTTCACAAAAAGTCTGCTGAGTTGTTAATTGAGATACTTTGAATCTATAAGCTAGAGAATTGATATTTTAAAATATCAGATTCAATCTATGAACATATATTCCTCCATATATTTGGCTATTTCAATTGTTCTGAATGTCATTTATTATTATTCTCTCTTTAGGGCTTGAAAAGCTTTTGTTAGTTTAATCCTGGGTACTTGAAATTTTTATACTCTTACAACGATTATTTTAAAACTTTTCTCATTTTTACTGCTTTTATGTAGGAAGAATTGATTTTTCAAATATTAACTATGGAGCCACAAACTTGCAAAATTGATTTATTACATTAAATTTTCTGAAAATTATTTTGAATTATTGTCTTATACAATCACATCATCTGAGAATATGGGACTTTATTTCTTTCCAAACAGTCCTCCCACCCCTTATTTCTCTCATCTTCTTGTAATAAGTATCTTGTTGAATGGAAGCAGCAACAGCATGTATCTTTACCTCATTTCCATTACCAAGAAGATGTTACATGTTTTAGCATTTAATAAAATGTTTATTGTAGATGTGCTATGCCCTTTTCAGATTTATAAAGTTTTTTTTCTATTACCACTGTGCTAAGATTATCATGATTGAATTTTCTCAAAAATTTTATTTCTATCTATCAAGGTGGTCATACAAATTACATGGATTATTTTTGAATATTGAAACACTTTTACCTGGAATAAATCTAACTTTGTTATGACACATAATCTTCTTTACATATTGCTTGAATTAAATTTGCTACAGTTAGTATCAAATCACCGCATCTGTGTTCACAAGTGAGATCAGAATGTGATTTTCCTTTCTGAAAATGTCCTTGTCAGGTTATGATCTTAAAGTTTCCATTAAAATATCTGAGAGATTGTCTTTTTCTTCCTTTTCTCTTGATGTATGTTCTCTGGTGGAGTAGACTTTATGTCTCTCACTTCTTCATGTGGTTAATTGGCAAGTTTTATTTCTCTAGGAATTTTTCATTTAATTTAAATATTTTAATTAAAATGCTTAAACTTACTTGAAAATGCCTATGAGCTTTTTCTATAAAGATCCAGACAGTAAAATATTTTTGGTTAGCTCTAACCAAAATAGAATTAAGCTATTAATAAATATCAAAAAGGCAAAAAAAATATGTGGGTATAGAGAGACATTTCAATTTTCTTTGTGATTCAGAATTTGGCAAATTTTAGCAATTGTTTCATGTGACTTAAAAACAATGTATATTCTGCTTTTGTTTGGTATAGTGTTATATGATACATGTCCTTTTGATCAAATTTGTTAATTTAATTTTTTAAAATATTCCTTGATGATTTTATTTCAATTTATTGTATCAGTTACTAAATTTCTTCATCTCTCACTATCATCGTAGATTTATCTAGTTTTCCATTTTTGAAATGCCATCTTTTCCCTTTATATATTTTAAGGCCATTTTTTTCTTTTAAAAATATGTAAATTTAGAATTCAACTTTTTATTATCATATATTTTAGTCTCAAATATATCTTTTAGTCTTGGTTAATGTTAGTATACCTACATTTGATTTCTTTACCATTTATATCCGATACCTTTCCCTTTCTTTTACTTTCAAATTTGTTATCTGTTTAGTATTATTCTTAATATAAAGTAGATATTTTGGATTTTATTTTATTTTGTATTGAAGGTGATAATGAGTCAGCTTATAGTTTAATACTGGATATGATCAAGCTTTCATCACTAGTTATGTTCACACTATTATTTCTGCTTCTTCTGTGTTCTCTCACCCTCCCCTTGCCTTCTTTTCTAGATTTTTATTGTTAATAAAAACATTTACCTTCCATTAATTTGTTAGCTCCATCTTTTACTGATTGGAATGGAGTACAACATAGTTCTTTCTGATATCCAAAACTGTAATGGATTTAGTTATACATGTAGTTTTAAACCCCCAATGTAATATTACTGTTGTTTTATTCAGACAAAATTCAGTTAGATTTATTTACATATTTGCCCTGTCAATTGCTTTAAACAGTCTTTCCTCTGAGTTCCATCTCATATCTTTTTTTTTCTGACTGTAGAAACCCACCCCTTTTAAATTTTTCTTAAATATAAGTTCACTGTTACTTGATTCATTTAATTTTAATTTGCTTTTGGAAACAACTTTAGTTGATATTTTAACTGGCTGTAGGACTCTAGATGGGCAGTTTTTTCTTTTTGCATTCTCAAGATACAATTTGTGTTACTGTTATTTCCCTGAGCATAATATGACATTTTCCTCAGTTGCTTTTAGATTTTTTTCCCCTTTATTCCTCTAAAAAGAGTTTGAAAATAAATTTTCAAGGGTTTTTATACGTGTTTATCCTAATTGTAATTTACAATTGTACTTTTATCAGTTTATCTGTTCTTTGTAATATTGTATCATTTTTTAAAAAATAATTCCACAATTATCCTTTCAAATATTTCTTCTGGCATATTCTTTTCTTGTTCTGGAACTCAGATATTTTCACCATGTCTAATTGTCTCTTGTGCTTTTTTTTTTAAAATGCTTTTATATTTGATAATATAATCTTAATATTTTTTCATTTTTCATCATGCATCTTCCTGTTTATAATTTTCTCCTTCAGTTTTATGTAAACTGTTGTTAACTCTATTTATTGTTTATTTACACTACTGTAAAACCTATTTATTTATTGAATGCTTATTTTCAAGATATTATGTTTTTTAATTCTAGAATTTCTACTTTGTCCTATTTTGTGTCTATAACTTACCATTTTGGGGTTATCACCCTCAATATTGTCTTTTAATTCCTAGTATTTATTAAATATAGTTATTTTAAATTCAATGTCTGTCATGCCAAGTTCCTGGATATCTTTTCAGTCTTTAGTATAGTCTATTTTTTCATCTAAGTATTCTTCTAATGTATTAAAAAAATTTTTTTTGAGATAGGGTCTCACTGTGTTTCCCAGGCTGGTCTAAGTCTTGAACTCCTGGACTCAGGAGATTCTTCTGCCTCAGCCTCCATAGGAGCTGGGACAATAGGCATTCACCACTATTTACAGCTTATGCTGAGCATTTCATATGACTATAAACATACCCAGCACCTCTGGATGACGGTCTCATCTTCCAGAATGATTTTACCTTTACTCTTAGAAGCAGTTAGGGGAGAGACATTAACAATATAGAGCCATCTCAACCCATGCAGAAGTTTAAGTGTGATATGAAGCTGGACTTTAGCACTTATGAGACATGTTTTTTCCTAGTTTTTATTTACTATTACAATGTAACTTTTTGAAATGCAAACAGGAAGTCTTATATGTGGATCAGGGATTCTCTTCCCGAACCCTAGTTTTTGATATTTTGGCTTTGTACATCTGTTATAATATTTGTTCAGCTTCTCACTCCCTGAAAATTTGGAATTTGCCTTTACCTTGATGGAAAAAGCAGTCCCCAATATAGGGCTTGTTGGACTTGCTTTCTCTTTGTAGGATTTTCAAATCTCTCTAATGTCTTAAAAGTTTTTTTTTTTAATGTTCACCCAAATTTTATAATTGTTTTCAGTGGGAGAACTGTTCTGAAATAATGTCATCTACTGGTAGAAGTTTCTACTTGTTTGTACTTTGAATTTGCATAAATTTGCATACTTTTGTCTGTTCCCTACCAATATTTTCAGGTGTGCCTTTTATTCATTATGTGATAAACACTGTTGCTTCATAAACTGTGTCTGGTAATTTTAGTATCCAATGCACATCTGTCTCCTGTCTTTTCTGTTGCTCCTGGTTCACAGTATCCTATTTCATCATATGTATTGTTACTTTTCCTGTGTCTGTCAATTGTCTATTAAAACAAAAGTATTATTTTTTGAGGCTCAGGAAGAAGGCATATTCTACAAGACATGATTTACATTTGCTTTAAGCTATACATGAAGTCCTGAACAATGGAAGGTACTCTTAATCCAGCACACAACTTGAAGTTCTCGGAATCTCTAGAGAGCAGTTCTACTACAAGGTTAGCAGACAACAGTTATTCGAAAGTCCTTTTCCAACTTTCCTTTCTTTCCTAAATTAATGTGAGTAGAGTTTCCTCTTAGATTCCTTGCAAAAGCAGTTCTTACATTTTGACTTCCTTTCTCTTCTGCCCTCACCATATTTTGGCAAATTCTGCATATACTTTTTTTTTTTTCTGAGCATGAGAGATTCTAGTTTATTTTAATTTTTTGATAATGGAAAATTTACATAAAAATCTCTTTCTTTTCTGCCCATTTCTTTTTTTTTAATTTTTTATTTTGAGCAAGCTTACAAGATTTTAACAAAAAAAATATAAAATATGCATATATTCTGGATATTGCAATTATCCCCAGGAGTGCCCCCCCAATTACCCTCCCTTATCCCCTTCCCTTTTTTGAGATGAGGCCGGATTCTCTGCTCCTGCTGGCAAATGGAGTCTGGGCCGAGTAAAGATGCCAACAGCCAAAATAGCCCATTTCTAGTGTTTGCAGATATTCCCAGTTAAAACAGGCAGTTTTGGCCATCTGCAGATGTCTACAGCTGAAATAGTGTTAGCAGCTCCCTAGCTAAGAGCTGGGTCCCCATCCTCCCACTACTGTTGAGCGGTGCATTGCAGCTCTTGGTGTGGAAATTCACCCCAGCACCAATCCTCTGGGTTCGTGTCTCTCGAAATTGAAGAATAAAATTCACAGACAATCGCAGAAGGGAAGAGTAAAAGGAGTAGGAATTGTTTAAGGAACGAGAGCAAAGAGTCCGCAAGGTGGAGGAGAACCTGGAAACAGGATGTTGTCTGATGTACATTAGGCCAGGGATTATATTGGTTTGGGGTATGAGCCTTGATTAAGATTCATGACAAGCACCAACATCATTGGCTAAACTGTAGGTAAAACAGGCATTGAAACTAAGCACCAAAATCATTGGTTAAAATCTATGCAAAACAGGTAGCAACTCTTTCCTAGTTCCCATCTGTGTCCACCCCAACTTCTTAGTTTTCCAGCCTCTGTGACAAAGGAGCTGCTCCCACAGGTGAGCCTCATGGTCATTTGCATTTGAAGGCCATGAGCATGCCTGTTAATGACTTTCTAGGGGTGGTTGAATGGGGGCCCCTGGTCCTGACTACCTATCCATTTTACTCTCTCTCCTGAACTGTCTCACTTTCAATGTTAAAAGCATCTTGCTGCTTGTTTTAGTACATTTTTGCTGATAAGATACGACAGAGTGGGCAATATATAAAGACCTGAAAATTGTTGCCTTGCTGTTCTGGAAGCAGAGAATTCTGAGATGAGGGTGCTGGCAGGTTCTGTGTCTATTAAGGGCTGCTGTCTCCAAGAGAGTACCTTGTAGCTGCACCCTCTGAAGAGGAAGAACATTGTGTCTTCACATGTTGCAAGATACAAAAAGACAAAAAGGGCCTAAAGGAGCTGCCTTTAGTCCTTTTGTGAGGCACTAATCCATTCAGGAGGGCAGAGACCTCAGGACTTAATCACTTCCCCAAAAGGCTCATTTCTTAATACCACCACAATGGGGATTAAATTTCAACAAGAATTTTGGAGGGGACACATTCAAACTATAACAGTTATCATGTGTACAGTTTATATGTCTGTGTTTCGTTCCTTCTCACTGTAGCTATGCCTGTAGTTTCTCACCATTTATTAGCTTTTAAATGATTTTTAATTTTTTTATCTAAACATTAATTTTTATAATTAGTAGACACTATAAATAAAATGCCATCATTATTGCAAATAGAATTCCTTTTTGTTTTTAATGTGTTAGGAAAAGAGAATATGATTTTATTAATATGCTTTTGGGAATTTATAGTCATTTCTTTGGTTATAAAACATGATGAAAAATATTCCCTTTGTATTTGAGACAACTGGTTGTTTAATTCTTTGTTGGGTACAATGTTGATTATGTCAGTTTATATATGTATTTATTAGAACAAATCAATAAGCTTTATTTGTGCACATGCACATATATCACTTAATATCTTTTTCTAACATTACATACATTTACTACTCTATCATTTTCCAATTTATATACATTAATATATTTGACTATGATGGTGAATATTTTGATGTTTTTAAAAATGTATTTGAAATAATTTTAAATTTATTTATGCCCAAGCATGGGCATCATTTTGATAATGAAAAGAGAAAATAGCTAACAAGTTCTAGGGATAACTCTAGCCATTTCTAACTAGTATGGTCTAACAAGGGCAACTTAGTCATGAAATAGCAGGTGGCTAGGCTAGGGTAAAAAGGCCAGTGAGTTAGGATTTTGTGTCTTAGATCATGCAGAGATCTAAACAATAAATCAGATAATAGTTTCTAACATATATACATTGATTATGTTTCTTTTATATGCTTTTCTTGATGAAAAATTGTTACCAAACTGACTTTCTTTAATTCTTGGTAAAATTTATATAACTCATTTTTTTTAGATAATACATTCACAGGGAAATGTATTGTTCTATGTAGATTTCCAATGGAGACCTGCAGATGCTCACATAAGAAACATTCTTGGCCTTTCTTTTGAATAAACATGTTGCAAGCCCTGTATATTTGCATACTCAAGAGAATAATTGTTTCAAAGATATGGGCTGTGAACACATGTGGTTGTCTACCAGATTATGAACACCAGACTTGAGACATATATTTTTCAGGTGTACAGCTTGAGGAAATTATTGAATACTCAGCGCAAATGCCACGTCTTGGGGAATATTTGGAGAAATGTAGGTGCTACTGTATTTTGAGTAATCAGTCCCTCTAGCTCTCTTTCTGACGGATGGAAAATTTATTTTATTTTCCCTTGACAAAGGGAAACAAAATTGTAGCTCTCTTAATGCATAGTTTGTTAAGCAATTTTCATTTTGTCTGTTGCATCTCACAGATGTTCAGAAATGGTTAAGTCAAAAAAGCAAGCTTCAACTCATCAGTAACTTATAACAAAGTACATTTCAATCAGTTGGATGTTAATTTGTTTATTTGACATACACAAAAAGAAGCAGCTTTAGAGGCCAGTAAAATCCTTTCTTGCTTTATGGGCAAAAAGTTATAAAGTCACATACTATGCCCAAATGTTTGATTTTGCATTTATACTTTGTAATTTATTTTCCTTGGGGCTGAAAGATGTAGAAATGTTTACATATACATGTAGCCTAACAGCTTCCATAGATCTAAGAAGCTCCAGTCTGCAATCTGTTACTCTTAGAATTTGTTCTAACTCATGCTTATTAAATTGTGTCCAGAGAGTAGGCCAGAAGTAAGCAGTTTTACAAAATTGCCCAGTTATTCAACGCCTTCCTTGTAGAGTAGCCATTTCCAACTAGTATGTTCTAACAAGGGCAATTGTAGGAACTTATTACTAATGTCTTCTTACACTCAAAGGTACATTTCTGAATGGTAAATTATATAGCCACACTAGATTTTAAAAGGCTAAGATTCAGTAACATCCTGAAGGAAGAATAACAGTCTAATACTATATTATTAGTGTTGTAGCCCCCCTGCCACACACAATTAAAAGATAACTATATGCTTTAAAAATGCTTTCCTCTACTTTTTGGTTTGAAGTATGTCATTTCTTTATGTTTTGGTTAGATGTGTACTCATAGTTTTTTTGCCATTATAGAAAATATTACTGTCTTCTACATTTAATGAATTCTACACAGACATCTTTTAGGATTTCCATACATGTAGTAAGGAAATCTCTATCTATGCGTTGTAAGGATTCATTGTGCTACCACTGTTTGCCTACAAACAATTCCTTAAGCACAAGAAACTTAAAATAATAGTTTTGATATGCCAAGTAAGTGTATTGAAACAAGAACAAGTGATTCTTGTGGCATATTAACTGTGAATTTTTTGTAATAACTAACCAGTGGCTGTATAAGCATTTCTACATGGCTTCTGTCATTGGATTCTTGCTTTGGAGAAAGACATTCTCTTCTTAGGTCAGAATTGCAGATAATTCAAGTTCTTTTTGGATTGATTTTATGTTTCTTTGTAAACATTTTGACCTTTAGATTCTCTATTTTATAAACTAAATGACCACAAAACTGATTATCTATGTGACCAGATGGCATATAGGAACCTATATTACGTAGTTCTTATAAGAGTACAATGTAGTAATTCTTAAGTAATTCTTCCTGATCTTTTTCAGAACATGTTTGTATACATACTTGGACAAACCAGAACTGTGAAATCACATGAATACTTTTGAAGTTGAGGTAAAACAAATAACAAGAAACAAAAATTCATGAAAAAAATGCTTTATAGAACCAGACAGGTTCATCTCAGCTTTTAATTCAGCTGTGCAGAGAGTACTTTTATATAATCCCAACATCTTCGTGATCCTGGGAGGCTATAGGGGCCTCAATTAATTTATGTTCAGATACACCGTAGGTAATAGGGACATTTACATTCTTGAAAGAAAGATTTTAAATAAGGAATCCAAGCCATAAGAAGTTCCTGATTAATCTTCAGTTAATATAAGAAGTAGACAAATCAGCAAGGTCTGACCATTCCACATCATTGTACTTTTACCTGATTTTTTATTCTTGTGATTAAGTCTATCAGAATTAGTCTGTCTTATTTATTCCATTGAAATCAGTCAATAGCCATCTGTAGAATATTAACTTTCTATGCTCAGATGCCAAGCTTGGTCAGAACTCAAAGTGAAAAATAAGTTCAACTGTTTTTTATTTCTGCAATTTGATTGCATCAATTTTAAGGGTGGGCAAAAAGAAGCCCTGCAGCCTTTTAATGTGCATTTTATCCATCCCATTTCACATGCCATCATGTTCAGTGCTAGACTATGTATTAGTGATACTGAGTCTTATGTTAGAGTAAGATCTATTTTTGACATTTTTCTTACGTAAGAAGTTAGAAATAAAGATGCTGTGCTTTTTCCTAATTTTTGTTCTTTGTGGAACTCCCTTGACTGCTAACTTTCTCATTGCCAAGTAACAGAAACTGTACTTCCGTCATCGGAAAGAAGAAATAACCATTACTTCCTTTGTTCCTTCCCACCATCACTAGTGACCTTGAGGTAATTCATTAAGTATTATCTCTCATAGACTTAAACACTTGAACATAGATACTCACATTTAATAAAGTTATCTGCCACCTTTGGTGGACTTAGCAGGCACAGCTGGCAAGTCTTTGTAGTCCCATGGCAAGACAGTGATTTTACAGTTGTGCCAGCTGACATGGAGTTCAGACCTCCAACCATAAACGTTCTTCCTCTGGCCTCCCCTCAGCCACATATT
Source organism: Aplodontia rufa (assembly GCA_004027875.1). Classification (NCBI taxonomy): domain Eukaryota; kingdom Metazoa; phylum Chordata; class Mammalia; order Rodentia; family Aplodontiidae; genus Aplodontia; species Aplodontia rufa. The sequence goes on along the minus strand of PVKS010015349.1, from coordinate 22,995 downwards.
CAATACGACTTTCCTGGTGGTCCATGTGCTTGCCAAACCAACGCTGGCAGCCCCAAGGTTATCCTGCTTTAAATCCCTAGGAAAATCTGAGCATAGGTGATACTGTTATGAATGGATCATATCTATAAAGTTTTTGACTTTTATTTTTTTGTCCTGGTTGAGCGTAAAACGAGAGACAGAAACCAGGAGCTGACTGTCAGATATATGTGAACGATGAAGCTTTCTTTCTAGAGAAAGAATTATATAAGGCAGTGAAAACATTGTTGAAGAGAGTAAAATACTGATAAAATTCAGGTATCTTTTATTCCTGACATGGAATTTTGCATAGCTGTGATGAAATTGAAACCTGCCTTGTATTTTTGTGGGCAAACGATTCCCCACAAGTGTGTGCAGATGTGTGTATAGTTTCCCTTGTTGACATAGTGTCTGTAATCTCAGAACAACATTTAAATAGTCAAATTTTTAATACAGATTTAAACTACAGAAGGCAAAAAAGATAATCATAGCTCAAAAAAACAAGCAGGTATATTACAGAGGAACAGTAATAGAACACAAGTTGACCACTTAAGAATTTAAACGACAACAACAAAAAGATATGTTTTGAAAGAGATAGGTTTTTCTTAGCACCTAGTAGAAGAGGAAAAAAAATCCACATGTTAAATTATAGAATAAGCCCTATATAAAGAGCTTTCCTCCCACTTGTGGTTTGTATTTAAGACAGAAACAACATTATTTTAAAGGTTAAACATTTTTGGAAACCCACTTCACTTTTACATAAATTTGGAGGTTCTAAATATTTAAGAATTCCATACATGTAAACTATTGCTTCCTTTCAAAATTTGCTTTACAAGAACAGATAATATTTCCCACTGCACATTTAGACGTTGCCTTTATTTCTGAGCGTACTTTCTCCTCCATCTCTCTCGCCACAGAATTTGGAATTTCGTTCCTCTCATGTTTTATTGAAAAGGCTCTCTGCCATTATATCATTTCGTTTTCCGGTTTCATCCTTTGTCTGAAGGCACATTGCAGCATTCCTGGGCTAAGGACTCTAGACAGCGAGGGAAATGGGCAGCCGGAGAGTACCTCTAGTCAAGGTTGAAAGAAAGCTTTTCTTTATGGCTTTCTAAAACGAATGCCCTGAATGGGGGACATTTAGGTTATTGCCATGACAATTCTAATTGTTGGAACTTTATTCTTATTATGGTCTTTATTCCGTTGGCTTCACCCTAACAGCACACATAGACGAGTCACTTTAATTTCTGGGCTGGTTTTGGAGAACATGTAGCCAAGAATCATCAATTCTTTTTGTGGAGATAACAAAACACACGGTCAAGGGGGTCTAGCTGGAATTGCATTTTATAGGCATGCAGAGATGGGTATGAAGCAAGACCTGCTCCCTCTGACCCCTGGATGCTCTCTCTTAACAAATGGTGGGGCTACATTTTTAAGTTACAGGAGATTCCAATTACTGTGAAATTATGGGGCTCTATGAGCTCCCTCTATGGGCTAATTGAACGTCTGCAAATTGCATTTCTCCTTCTCTCCTTTTTTCCGCCCTTCCTCGCACGTCCCCACAAAGGCCCTGCGTGGCCTGGGCCGGGCGCCAAGGGCCTGGGGTTGTGCACTTGGAGTGTGCAAGATGGCTGCCCCAAGGCTGTTTGAAGCTGGCGCGTTTGAAGCTGCCGCGCGTGTTTGAAGCTGCGGCATTTGAAGCTGTCGGGCTTGAAGCTGGCGCGTGTGTTTGAAGCTGCGGCATTTGATGTTCCTGAGGACGTTTGTAAATTTGAGACAGACTTTAATATTGTTAGACGGTAGGGGAGTCCTTTTCAACCCTCTTTTCATTTTTTTTTTTTTTACTTGAACTTTTTAAAAAGTTTTATTTAACTTTTTTTTTTTTTTTCAACTATTTTAACTACTTATGTCAGCCGAGGAATGCTGTGATTCACAGTCATTATTGTAAGGAGGCTGTTATGTATTTTTAGTGCTGCTGGGACCATAGGAATTCTTGAGTGGCTTTGACTGGATACAACAATGTGGAGAATATTCCCAACTGTGAAAAATGCTACTGTGGCCACAGAACAGTACAGGATAATTTTTTTTTTTTTTTTAAAAAGGGCAGTCTCCTTGTTGCTTTTAGAAGAAGGCCGAGGATGCCCGCTGTTGCATTAGCAAGATTAATGATGGGAGAGGTAGAACAAATGTATGTGAGTAGAGGTTGGGGATTGGTGCATGGACAAATGAAGTTTGCAATTTTCCTGGAGCGAAGCATTTTCTATTTTATTCCTATTATTTCCCCCCCCCCCTCCAATTTCTGTAAGAATTCAGAAGAAAGGTAGATATTAATAAGGAATAGCACTATCGACCCTTTGGCCGATACTGTGAAAATGAGTGGTATTTGATTTGAGGAGCTCGTGCCTTTAAATGGAAGAGAAAGGACTGATATTGTGAATGTTGGTAAAGAAGAGAAAATGGTCACCTTGCAGTCTGTAGGCTGTGGTTTTGGAAATAGCTTGTTTGGAGCAACCCTGCATGTAGAGTTACAAAAGTGGAATAAGAATTGGGAAACAGCCTGAGTTGTCAAATCCAAAATGGACTTTTTGGTGCAAATAATTTTTCACTTAATTCCTTACCTGGATCAGCAGCACACTTGAATGTGGCTTTAATGGAGGGACATGTTTTCTCAGGCTGTCTGTGACTCTCCTCTGAAGGGTGCTGTGCATTAGAGGGCTTCTTTGATAGGTCTGTGATCTGTTTTCCTCTTTGGAAGTAGAGTGTTCCATTCTGTTAATGATCATTTTCTTAAAAATTAAGTGATGACATTTTGATATCAGCCGTTTTTCAGGGTTTGAAACTGATTTCTTACATGTCTACCATTACCATTAAGTATATCATTGGGCAGAACACAAATTTCTGTCAAATTACATCTGCTCTTCACCTGTATTTGTATATCTGCCCAGAATTAAGGTGTTTGGATCAGGATCTCGTTCATTTGTAGTGAATATTTACACTTTCTCAGTTCTACTCTTAAATCCATCTTGTTAAAATCGAGTTGATACCTTGTAATCCAAAAAGAACTGGTTTTATTTTAATAAGTTCTTTAAATGTGTGCCTTATTTAAGTGAGTAGAATTTATCTTGCACCAAGTTTGGTGATGAAAACATCTATGTCCTATTTCTTCATAGAACCCAAGGTCTTAGACCCTGCTTTCTTGCAAATAATTGTTTTTAAGGATTTTCCTTCTTTTAAGATTTCTGATTTGGTGGGAATAGAAATTTGATAAGTCTCTCTTCTCACTTGGTATAGATGCATTTTCAACTCCAAGTCGTTATTATTAACTTCTTTAATTGTGTTCCTTAGAATCCACGTGTCTGTTGCATTCTGTTTCCTAATCATTTGTTTTACAGTGTAAATATTTAACTATTTGTATTTGGAACTTCATAGGTGCAATATTGACACCCATTCATTCAGAACTAAGATCTTGCAGACAATCAATGTAATATGTTAATAGTCTGTTATAATGTCCTTTTGTACATTGTAAGACATTAAAGTCTAAAAGACATGGAAGTCTATAAAATTAGTGACTGCACATATGAGCTTACTTTTGTTATTAAAAATATGTTTGAAACATTTCCTAACTTTAGGGATATTTTACACATACACATGCACACGGGTACATTGCTGTATCTACCTGCGTGTGCAAAAATATGCATGTATATTTATTTTTAATTTAAAACTTTCCCGATCAAGTTAGGCTTTGTCTCATTTCTCAGCCTTTGTAATATAATAATCATTCCATCCACAGTATTGCTTTTCTAAACTTAGACAGAATATATTTAAGATTTTCCTACTCTGTTACCATTAGTATTTTCCATGAAGTCATGTATTCTATATTTGGTGAGAAAGAAAAAATTGCTTGAGAATAATTGAACACATTCTTGACTGAGAACTGCATGCACTTTATATTTGCTTAAGCATAAATAGTTCAATAAAAGAAAAGTGTTACTGTTGAAAACTGGTATATCTTTCACAGATGAGAAATCTGGGAAAGCTGTATCAGTCTGACTGCATGTTTCTTGGTACTTTTTTCCTTTCTGGTTTGTGTTTAGAAATTGCTTCTTATTTTCAGAATATTTATTGTGATTTTTAAAAATAGCCTGTCCTTTTTGCTCTTTCCACTTTATTAAATTACAACCAACACCAGGTAACATCTCTTTGTATTGATTTTCCGCACATAGGTGCTTCTTTCCTTAAACTTCTCAAATACAGACTTTAAATCCAAGTAGTGATTTCTTCCCCTTGATTTGGTAGCTCTCTTTCTCTCTCTAATCTGGGTGTCCTTTCTTCTGTTTTTTTTTTTTTTTTCTGACTCTTCCAGGTTTCTTGGCCATCCTACCATGACTAGGTTTATAATTTATTAACTGTGGTAAAGAAATAACAAGAATAGTTTATGTAGAACCAAGTTGAAAACAGCTTTTTCCATTATACAGTATCATGATTCTATGTTTTTGCAACTTATAATAACAATATGCTCCTCATAGAACCAGGTCATGGTTGTTTATCCACAATACTGCATAGGCTTATTAATTTGATTTATTAATAGTTATGCGATTTATTGTAAACTCAAATTGTTGATTTTCTTTTATACTCTTTTATAAGTTATAAGTTTCTATTTCTTTCTCTGTTTAATTCTACTATGTTAAGGTAAAAACAGATTAGAAATTCTAGACACAAAATTTCCATTTTTGTGTTTCCTTTTCAAAATGAGCTTTATGAGAGTATTGGTTATATACAACAAAACTTACCAATATTGAATACAAAATTCAATGAGTTTTAACAAATATAGACAGACCTATAGCCACTATCACAATCATCAATGTTTCTATTACCCTTAAAATGTCTCTCTTGCTCCTTTGAAGTCAATTTTCTGTACCCTGCTCCCCCACTTTGAGACCATGACAACTTGATCCCTTTTTTCACTGTACTTTTATCTTAAAAATTCCATATTAGTGACATTAGGCAGCATGTGCTCTTTTGTGTTTAGGTTCTTTTACTTAGCGTATTTTCTTTTTTTTAAATTTAATTCATGCCATTACATGTATAAGTAGATTTTTACCTTGTTTTTGCTGAATAGTATTTCACTGTGTGGACATACAACAATTTGTTTATCCAGATACTTTTTGACAGCCTCTTTCAGCTTTTGGTGATCATATACATAGCTACTGAAAACATTTGCATGCAGGGTTTTTGTGTAAACCTAAGTTTTAATTTCTCTTGGGTAAATAGGAATGGAATTGCTGGCTTACATGATACCTATATTTTAAATCTTATAAAATGCTATTAAACTGTTTTCCAGAGTGACTATATTATTTTGGATTTTCACTAGGAATATCTGCGAGTCTCAGGAATATTACATCCTCACCAACACTTGGTGTTGTTAGTCTTTTTAATTTTAGCCACAGGAGCCAGTATAGATTTTTTTCAACATTTTTGTTTCATTATAGCTATTCACTTCTGTCTTGATTATGATTACTGTATCTATGAGATTGCATGATGTTTTAATTTTTTCATGTTATGTTCTTTATAACCATATTCTTTTGAAAGCTTAAAGAATATTATTATTTCTTAGTTTCTTTTGGTGCTTGATATACTAAGGTAACTAACATCCAAATATGAATAAATCATTAGACCAGTATTGAGTGAGCATGTTAATAAATGATTTTCCTTTCATTTTCTGAACTAAGAATATAATTTTTGAATAATATTTTCTCTAACTTAGCACCCTGGATATTTTGGGGGTCCATCAAATATCATAGAATTATAAGTAAGATTACTGTATTTTAGAACAATTAGAAGTTGGATATTTTAACAACTAGATTTTTTCAACAAATTTTCACATATCTTCAACAACTAATGGATCACCATACAACTCAGTGCTGCCATTTTTTGAAGCATCTGTGTTTTTATTCTTTGTCTTATTAGACAGCTTAGGAAACACTGTACCATTGCCTATTAAAGAAACCACTTTTATTTAATCTAGTACCTACTTACATTTGTCAGAATTGATGATTTTTTAAACTTTTTTTTTTAATAGCACTAACTCCACTAACAGTGGAGTTCTAATTCTGAAGAAAAATCAGAGCTCTATACTAAGTTCTAGTTTTGTCAGATTTCATAAGTGAACAAGATATTACAGAGTGAAGTATTATTGCCACTGAAGCTGTGAGTTAATCCAGCTTTGTGGGAAATTCACCCTTAGTTGATGAAAAGATTTCCTGTTAGAAGGGTGGCACTTTTTCATGCTACATTTTCTCAGAAAAACAAATTTCATATCTTTGATTTAAAATCTGGCATTATTATTAGTGAGTAAAGATATTAGGGGCATTTGCAATAGTAGATTGAATGATGAAGCTAGAGGATTTGATTATTTTTGTTCATCTTTTTATAAACAATTTGCAAATCCATTGCATTTATTCTGTACTTCTATACTCAGTTAATACTGTTATTGCAGACTGTTAAATCTTGATTTTACATTGGAAATACTGTCAAAGCTTCAGAGACTGGAATCTTTTTTGATATTTGGAAGACAAATAATGGATGATAAAAGAAGCTAACGTCAGAAACAATTCAAAATTAGGATTTTACAAAATTCACTATAGTAACAATTGATTTATGGCTAGAGACTGAAGATGAAGAAACTAACTTTACAAAAATTTTCTTTTTAAAATGTGGCATGAAAATTCAGCTATTGTTTTTTAATCATCATTCCATATTCCACAAACATCTGGGGCTTTTTGAGTGAACTAGTTGGCTTTAATGTTGACTCTACCATAAACTCTTCCTGAATGTGGAGACTTCTTTATTCTTCCTGATTCTCAGTATGTTGGTTCAGCGTGATTGAGATGATTTCAAATGCCTATTCTCAGGTCATCAGTAAGAATATCTAACAAGTGATCACATGCACACATCTTTACACTGGATTTCTTTGTTGATTTCTAGAAAACCAGACTGTATTCTCTAGGAAACTCAACTATGGATTTCTCTCAAGTTAAAATCCCAGGAACTAGGGGTAATTCTGAGTATTTGCTTACTACCAAGTCTCGAGAGAATTTTTGTATGTTACTCTTCTATAATGGACATGTTCTTAGTCCAGCCTAAATCCTGCCTAGCAATTTGCATCACAGGCCCCTCACATCTGTTATACAGCAGAGTTGAAGCCAAGGGATTTAAGCTTCCCCCTTAGGAGATACTGCTTTCATTCATACCACACAGAGGGAGGGCATTCCTGCCTCCTCCCAAGCCACTCCTCCATTCCCTTGCCTGGAGAGCTATTCCTAATCGTGTGTGATCCAGAAAATGGATTATTTTAATACACTGTGCTTTTTAAATGTGATTCTTATGTACACTATGGTATCCTCCAATTGTAAGTCTAAACCTTTCTGTGAAAATTTTAACATATGTACTGTCTAATGATTTTTGAGAAGATGAATTTTGAGTTTCTCTTTCACATTATCTCATTTTAGAAGGAAATCCATGAGTTCCATTCCTTTAATAAATGCAGATATTTATCACATTATACTTTTTATTTTTTTCTTTTCCTCTCACCTACCCTGGATTATTTAATTGTTTATTGCTTATTTATTGCTTCTGAATTTTTTTGTCAATTGATTTTAAAATTAGCTTTTCTGAATAATTTCATTAAGTGAATTGTTTTCATGCTTTCCAACTGTTTAGAAAAGTGCACAAAAAAGTCCCATTTAAGATACGATGTGAAAAGTGAAAGGAAAAGTGGCTAAGAAGGAGAGTTTGTAGGAGTGAAGCAAGAAAGGATCCAGACCTTAACAGATGAAGGAGATTTATTGAAATAGTTGCAGGGACACACTTTCCAAATGGAAAATGCTGCTTGGCTTTCGGATAGGTGATCTTTTATGGACTGAATTGGGGGTGGTGTGTCACAGTGATGCGGGGTTTCTGAGATGAAACCGGATTCTCTGCTCCCACTGGCAAATGGAGTCGGGGCCACTACAGATTCCTGCAATCAAAATAGCCTGCTTCTAGTGTTTGCAGCCATTCCCAGCTAAAACTGGGAATGTCGGCTGGCTGCAGATATCTGAGGCCAAAATACTGTTAGCAGCTCCAGAGCTAAAAACTGGGTGTTGCAGCTCTTGGTGTGGTGGAAATTCACACTGGGAATTCGGCGCCAATCTTCTGGGTCCCTGTCTCATGAATTTGAAGAATAAAATCCATGGGCTCTTGTCTCAGGGACAACCATGAAAGGAGGAGTAAAAGGAGTAGGGTTTATTTAAGGAAGGAGAACAGAGACTCAGCAAGGCAGAGGGACACCTGGAAGCAGGACACTGTCTAATGGAGGTCAGGCCCGGGATTTTATTGATTTGGGATATGAGCGTAATTAACATTCATGCAAAGCAGGCATTGAAAAATGCATCTAGATCATTGGTTGAACCCTATGCAAAGCAGGCATTGTAACTTAGTACCAAAGTCATTGGTTAAAATCTATGCAAGACAGGTAGCAATTCTTTCCAAGTTCCCATCTGTGTCCACCCCCATTTCTTAGTTTTCCCACTTAAGGGAGAAAGGAGTTGCTCCCCCAGGTGAGCCTCATGGTCATTTGCATACGAAGGCCCTGAGTATGCTTTGTCAGTCTACCAGCTAGCTCTTAGACAGAGCCCTTTGTCCTGACTACCTAGCCATTTTACTGTCTCTCCTAAAACTGTCTCAACAGCAGGAATTTTTCTAGCTAAATTGTTTTTCTTTTCTTTTCTTTTTTTTTTTTTTTTGGTAGGAAAGAGATTAAACTGAGTTTTTCGGTAGGGTGGAGAATCCTCTGATAAAGATCCTGGACAGTAGGTGTTGCATAAGGGCTTGATGTCAGTAGATTTCAAAACAGTGAGTAGGGGTTTTGATGCCTGGCTGAGTGGCTTCTGGTAATTTTCTACATCCATCACTGTAAAAATGCAAAATACCTTAATATGACATTAAAAAGAAATATGTGGAATCTATGTAATGAAAATGACAAAAGTTTGCTGGGACTTAAGGCAGTTCTATGAAATGAAGACTAAATATATTAAAAGATATCTTCTTCAAATATTGATTCATAGAATTTATATAATCTAAGACAAACAGTGTTTATTTTTTAAAATTGGTACAGTAAATCTAACATTCTCACAACGAACAAGGAAAAATGGTCACTATAATTATATTCAAAGTTAAAATATGCTGAGGGGGTTCATGATATGTTACCCCAAACTATATTACCTTGCCATTAGAGAAAAGAGCAAATTCATGAAGGTCTTTCTGCCTTTTACTCTGGAATGAAGCAGGTCATAAAAGAATTCCTAACTTTCTCCTGAAGAAGACCATAACACCCTCAGCTGAGAGGTACCTTCCCTGTATTGGGTGAAAAGGAATATCTATCTCTAAGACACAGGTACCCAAAGACAAAAGCTGAGGAGACTGACCCAGCTAAGCTCCTCACTGTTTGTTACCACTAAAAGGGATCCCTTTGTCAAGTTGTACTTCTCTTTACTGCTCATTCTTTATCAAACTTAAGCATAAAATGCGCAAGATTACCTATTTTGGGGTTCTTGATTTCTGATGGCTCCCATGTCATGTGAAACTTATGTGAAATAAATTTATGTGCTTTTCTGTTGTTAATTTGTCTTTTGTTACAGAGTCTGCTGCCATGAACCTAGAGATGGAAATGAAAGATATTTCCCCTGTACTACAATAATTAAAACTGTGTCATTTTGATAAAAAGCAATGGAAAAGAAAGAAAAACAAGACAGATTTTTTAAAAATGTAAAGCTTTATTGAGTTAAAATCATAAACTGATGGGAGCACAATGGGTGATTTAAGAAGTGGCCCAGAGGCAATTGATTTGGAAGCATCAAAAACAGGGAAATTAGATTGTAGTTTCACCTTGCATCATATACCAAAGTAAGTTACAGATAGTTAAAGTAATAAGTATAAAATTAAAATGTGAGATCTTTGGACAGTATATACAGAAAATGAGCTGTCTTTCTGATTTAGTAGTAATGAATAGTCTCAAGTATAAAATTAAAAATTACAGATAAAAAAGCATAGGTTTGGCCTGATTAAAAAAAATACAAATGGCTAAAAAATACAACCTGCTAAAAACACCTAGGTAAAAACTATTAGAAATAATTATTATATAGGCTTTGTAGACTTATAATAAAAATTCATACAAATTGATGCATAAAATGTAAAATCATAGTAGAAAATAAACTAAGTACAGGTTTTAAATGAGTCACAGAAATTTTTAACATATTTTTTAAAAGTTCAGTTTACTGGGAATAATCACATATATGCACCCATAACACACCAGTCAGACGTAACTGAAGTTGTTGCTATTTTGTTGACTATCCTTCTGTTACCAGAGCCCTAGGCCAGAGGAGAGGTCTGTCTTTAGGAAGTCACTCATCCCAGCCACTCATCCCAAATCAAATGGAAAAGGTCAAGGTGAAATGCAGGAAAAAAAAATTTATTCAGGTTGCCATACTGGGAAGACAAGGGAGAGGCTCCTTGTTCTCAGCTGTGTCTTTGGGAGTACCAAGATGGTCATATTTAAATAGGGAAAGAACAGAAACTGGACATAAAATGTGTGCATAGTTAAGCAGTCTTGGTCAAGCTGTGGTCTTGCTGATCATAATATCAGGATGGCCACGCAGAGCCTTGATACTGGAGGTAGTAACAGCTTTTGTCACAGAATGTTATTCCAAGTCATCAAAGATGCAGGAGAGAATGACTCAGAAAAAACAAGTGAGAAAGACAAGATGGTGTTGGTTGCTTCAGGTTCAGGGTAATGACTAGACTTCTAGGTGATGCTCAAAGGGTTTGGAACAAGACATTATAAAATCTTGCATTTGATAATTTGTTGATTCTGATATACCCGCAAATCTCAAAAATACCTTAGTAACTCTTGGTGCCTGAAGACTTGAATGGGATGGATTACTGGCTTCAGATGAACTCTCCTTAAATGGTTAACATGCCTAAGTACAGAGTGGAGCAGGAATCTAATACAAATCTTGGATAGAAAGATTGATACAAGGAGCTGGAATGGTGGCTCAGTGGTAATGGCACTTGCCTGGCATGTGCTAGAGCGCAGGTTCGAACCCCAGCACCATGTACACAATGAAGTGTCAGAGCAATGAAAGCCACATGAAGAACTAAATAAAATTCACTCTCTCTCACTGTCCCTCTCTATTAAAAAAAGATTAATACAAAATGAAGGCAGAGATGCCAAACTTTTAAGCTGCTCTTAGTTGCCTACTGGATATTTGCAGACCCAAATGAAGAGTCAGAGCTTTTAGCAAAAGTAGCCGCTCTAAATCCCCCTTAGACTTCCAGTCTTGGTGATGTATCCTATCTCTGTCCATTGGTTGATCTATTGACCTCTCCATCTGTATTAACTGCTACCAGGGGTGGTCCAAGGAGTCCAGGGATTACATTGTGTTTCTTCCGTTTCTTTGTTCTTAAGTTCTTGCAAGGGAAAACTTCAGGTGAGACACAATACTTAGCAAAAGTATTGCAAAGTCTATAAGGAAAAAGAGAACTCTCAAGAGAAAGGAAGAGAGAGAAGTGACTTCCCTGCTTTTTTCCCTTGGGTTTATTTGGCGTTTTAGAAAGTTTCTAGAGAGTCACACCTAGATACCACCTCATAATACTTCTTTTTCGATGCTGGGAATTGAACCCAGGAATGCTCCATTCCTGAGCCACATCTCCAGCCCTTTTTTTATTTTGAGAAAGGGTCTCCCTAAGTTGCTTGGGGCCTGGCTAAATTGCTGGGGGTAGCTTTGAACTTGTGATCCTCGTGCCTCAGCCTCCCGATTTGCTAGGATTACAGACATTTGCCATTGCACCTGGAGCCACCTCTTAACTCTTGACTGACAGTAGATTTGCATCAGATTTTTAAGTCCCTACTGTACATGGTTTTACCCACAGGTACCCAAGTGAAACCCATGGGGGGGCATATTTTACTATTATGAAGAGATTAAAATAATATGCTAACAATCTAAAGGTCACCATGGTCTACCCTAACCAGTTCTAACTGGAATTTGTTTTTATAGATCTTATCATCAGTGGGCTTTATTTTTAATTATTCTGTCTTCTTGAGTCTTGGAATCTTTGGTCTGTTTGAGGTAAAAAAAAAAATTCCCTTTCTGGGTAGTTTTGTGTTTTTATTGTCATTTAGACATACATCTCTCTGCTCTGAGAAAATATTCCAGAAGAAAACAGGTTGTTTGTAAAGGAATGTAACATCCTGTTGACTTAAGCTAGAGCAGGATAAGAATGGCTTTAGGTAATTTGATTTTAAAGCAAAAAAATGTGGAGGGCCAATATTAGCCCCTGTCTATAGAATCCTTTTTCTTCATGCTCCCTCTGCTCCTGTCTGTCTGCTACCTTTCATTAACCTTTCTGTGTTACTGTCCCTTCATTTAGCCATCCCTCATTTATACAGAAATTTTATGAAAGGTCATAATGTACATAAGTATTTTTGTGTTTTTTTCTGTTGAGCATATTTTGAATTTTTCTCATATCGTTATATTCTTCTTCAGCAACATGCATGGTCTGTGTTGTATTACAATGTATGGATATACAAAGACTTATTTGACTAAGTCCTCTTATTGGGCATTTATATTACTTTCAGTTTCTCAATAGTGACACATTTAGCATTATTACACAAATCAGATCATTTTCTAAAGTCAAACACTGAAAAGTTGGATTTGCTGTTTCAAAAGGGAGGCAAGTGTTTCTGGCTTTTGTTGACCAAATTCTTCACCTTTGCCCTCATTTCTCAAATCTTTGCAATCAGTCAAAACAGTTTATTCTTTTACTTTGGGATATTTTAATTGCTAAAGTGATAAACTATTTTTTCTGTTTTTTGGCCATAGTTTAGTTTTCTTTTTTTTTTTTTTTTAAGAATTTATTTTTTGGGCTGGAGCGGTGGCTCAGCGATTTCGGCGCTTGCCTGGCAAGCAAGAGGACCCGGGTTCAAACCCCAGCACCATGTACACAACTAAGTGTTGGAGCAACTAAGGCCATGTGAATAACTAAATAAAGTTGTTTCTCTCTTTCTCTGTCTCTCTCACTGTCCCTCTCTCTTAAAAAAAAGAATTTATTTTTTAATTTTTTTTAGAAAGAAAGGGCAGTGAGACAGATTGAGAGAGAGAGAGAGAGAGAGAAGCAATTTTTATTTAGTTTTTCATATGACTTTCATTCCTTGGACTCATCATTATGTATGTGGTGCTGGGGTCTTGAACTCACATATTTGCGCATGCCAGGAAAGTGCTGTAACCACCAAGTCCCTGCTCTGGCCACCTTATTTTAGTTTTGTGAAATTCTTAATCATATTTCCTCTCACTTTTCTTTCGCTATATTAATCTTTTCATTATGCCAAAAAACTATATATTTAGAATAAATATGCCTTTGAATTTGTTTTCTTTTATCTCTCTGTCTTTCTCTCTCTCTCTCTCTCTCTCTTTTTCTGTCCGTTTTTCCTGCAGTGCTAGGGATTGAACCCAGGTCCTAGTACATGCTAAGTGTACTGAACTGTATCTGTAGCCCACCTAAATAATGTAGCATTTTTATATAAAAAAGTTTACAATTTTTTAAATTAGTAAATCTCTTGATTTTTTCATTTATTGTTTCTACTTTCTGTGTCATTATTATGAACCCCTACTGTATACCAAGATTATATTAACTAGAATGAGAGACTATTTTAATTCATCTATTTCATTTTCCTGCAGGTTCATCATTGAATTTTTCATTATAGAAAGCATGATCAATGAGATTTTTTAACACAGAGCCTTAGAGGAAATCTCAGGACCACCTGGTTTTTAATTAAATGAATTCTGTGGCAAGATATTGTGAATATGGCTTTCTAACAACTTCCTTCTTAGTACTTAAATTGAGCTTGTTGGAAAGATTGTATTAAGATCCAATGACAGTTAGACATAATTAATTTTAATGTTAATTTTTGTACAGAGAATGAATTATTCTTGGCTTGAGTACAATATTACTATTTTAGTAACCCAGATGAGTTTATGTTTGGGGAAGAAATTTTCTTCCTTAACTATTAAATCTTAAGATTTTCTCATAGATATTGCTTTGATTTTAAGAGAGTGGGTCTATATTAATGTAGTGAGAAAATTTCTTAGGAACAAATGAAAAAGGGGCAACCCTCTGTAATAAACATTCACTAAGTAAATTTAAGACATGTGATAATAGCTATGGATTGAAAGATGATCCCTGGCACAACTTGTAATCACAATGCTGGTGAGGAGGTGAATCAGGATTCCTGAATTGGCTTTTTCTAGACTATGCAACACTTTTCACTCCATTCTATGGAAATGAGTACACTATTAGTTCCATATGTTGTTTTTTTTTTTTGAAACAAGCTTAAGTATCTATGCTCCAGCATGAAGAGCAGTGTTTTAATCACCTGGATCCATTTAAAAAATGCAGATTTTTGAATCAGTAGGTTTTGACTGGTACCCAAATTTTGCATTTCTATTAAGCTTTCAGGTAAAACTTCTTCACTGGTTCATAGTTTCTGCTTTGAGTAGCAAAGGTGGAGAAATCTTGTATTGATACTTCTAGTTCTTTATAAATAAATATAGGTGTGAAAGGTGCCTCTATGCAGAAGGAAAGCAGTATCCTGACTTCCAAAGATGGAGGGATGCCCAAAGGAATCTGAATGTGCAGGCCTTGATACATTTCCTCCAGTGTATTACTCTTGATTCCTATACTTTTTGTACTATCATTGCCCCCCAACTCTAATTTTCATTAAACCTAGTATATAAACACTCAGCTTTAACCTTTTCTTTGGGTCATTTTTTAACAGAGATTCCTATGTCACACAAAACAAATATTCTTGCCTTTCTGTTTCACCTCTGCTCTAGACAATGCCAGGAATGTCATTGGAGAGAAGGAAAACTATTTGGGATGGCCTTTAGCTGCTAGCCCAGACTTCACCAAAAAAGCTTGACCTCATTTCTGCCAAGTTTGGGGGCTGAGACACAGAAATATATATTCCATTTTGAAATGCTAAATTGTTTTGAAATGCATTTAAGTGCTATTGCTTTAGAACAGTGGCTCATCTTTATCCTTCTTCAAACTAGCAAATAGTACATGGTGTCCAAACAAAAGTTAACCAACACATCTGAAAAGAATATATGTCCATAGCCAATACTTTAAGCATTTATTCTCCTAGAATGCTACCTGTAAAGGTAGCATGATCCTTCTGTATTTTTGTCATGTTTGGCTTCTTTGTGGCCACCTATGAAAATAAATAGTTGCTATTATTTTTGATCTTTGATATTAGAGCAAAACTCTATTTTATAAACTCTCTTTCCTTAGTTTTATAATTTATAGCTAAACTTTTTGATAGGCTCAAGTTAAATTAATGATCAAACTGTTTAAGCATGACTCCATGGGATGCTTTACCTCTTACAAAGATATTTAGTGTGAAATTTACAAGGTTCTATTTTGTGGAGAATCAGAAAGGGCCATTTGAAAGCAAATAACCTCTTTCCTCTCAATTTTGCCATCTAAGAAGCACTTTAGTATTTCCCAGTTCAAGGGCATTTATTATATCCAATTCCAAGTAAAATAAGACTCACTATTTTCCCAATATTCACATTATATATTCTTTGCTTAGAAAATTCTACATAATATGTCCAATGCCGTACAGGTCCCAGTGCAAAGTACCACTGATGAGAAGTTGCTTGTTAGTTTTTTGGAATGTGAGCTCTCTAAGGGCTGCTGTAGAAGACGGACATGTCATCTCGGTTTCTCTGGTGCCAAGGAAGTTATAGTGTAGGGTACACCATGTCTGCACTTGAGAGACAAACTTGTGATGCTTATAATTCTAAGACATTACTGATTCTTAGAGCTTTTCCTGTGCAAGTGGGAATTCACCACTACTCACTGAGACAAAGGATGCTTAGATTATAATGGGAAAAAAGCCTCATATATTTCAAATTAAGTTCTCAGAAAAGGAAAATGGAATATGGAAGAGGCAGTGTTCAGAAAAATAATGGAAATGAATTTCAAAATTTATGGAAAACACAACTTTCAAACACAGAAGTCTTAAAGGATAAACAAGTCTAAATCTAAAAAACTCATAGTGAAGATGCAGAACACCAAACCACAGAAAAGACCTAAAAGTTTATTCTGTGAATAAACCATAAATTATATACAAAGAAATAGCAATCAGTCAGTCACAGTGGTACATACCTGTAATTCCAATGACTCAGGAGGCTGAGGGAGGAGGATTACAAGTTTGAGACCAGCCTGGGCAATTTAGCAACATCCTGTCTCAAAATAAAAAATAAAAAGTACAGGGAATGTGATCCAGTGGTAGAGCACCTCTGGATTCAATCAATGGGCCAGGTGGAAGATCAAACCAACAGCTGACATTACAATAATTGTAATGGGAGATAGAAGAAAGTGTGGAATTGTATTTGCATGCAGAAAATAGTTATTTAATTAGAATTATGCAACCAGAAAACTGTCTGAGAGAGTTTATTACCACCAATCCCTTACCAAAGGGAATTCTAAAATGAATCTTTCAGAAAGGAGAACAATCCCATTTGGAAAGTCTAAGTGTGTGGGGAAAAAAATCTAAACAAACATTTAACTATATAAGTTCAAGTGTGGGGAATAATTAAAACACTGCCTCAAAATAATATGTTTGGAGGAGGTGTTTGGAGTTAAATTATTCCAAGTTTTTTGTGAAGTTTTGGAGCAATTAGTAAAGCATGGTTATCTTTAAGGTATAAGTTTATGCTTGTTAAAATTTCTACGGGAACCACTAAAAGATTACAAATATATATGTATATATATATATATCTTTCAAATTATTAGGTGGAAATTTGTAATGAAGGGAATACCAATATAGTCCATATAAAAGTCAACCAAGTAGATAGTAAGAGAATGGAAAAAATGTAATGAAAGGAAGAGCAAGTACCAACTAGAAGAGTAAATACACAATTAATATGGATGAATCAACTTTTCAGTAAAAAGAGTAGGGCATAACCAATACCTCTATGATAACAAAGTTGAGACCACATGAAATTGTAAACTCCTAACATTAATTATCATAACAGTATAACAATAATAATGAATGCTCTATATCTGTACAGATTTGAATGAGTATTTTTCACTTCAAAAATAATTATTGCCCTGCAATTTTGTTGAAATCTTTTACCAAATCAGTAAGCAAATATAAATTCCAACCTTAAAGAAATTTTCCAGATGAGAGAAAAAAAAATAAGTCAGCATTCCACCTCATTTTTTGAGACAGTCAGTAGAATAAAAAAAAATTATAGTGTGATATCACCATGTTCTTATATTTTAAAACTTTGTTAGGAAAATGAATCTAGAAATATATAATTACTGTGTGAAAATGGAATGTGCTTTTTAATAGGAATGTAAGGTGGCACAGCATAGGAAAACAATAGTATCGGCCTGTAGATCCAGAATAATTACTTGATGCAATTGAATATTAAAAATAATGATAAAACTTTTTAGCAAGGCGTATATAAAAGAAAATGTTTAATCAGATAAAGGATTTCTAAAGGAAAATAATAAATTCTATTTAATGGTAAAATATTGAAAGCTTCATCTTTGTTTTGTCTTCGTTTATTTTCTGTTACTATAATATACCTGAGACTAGATAATTTTGAAAGAAAAGAGATTTTTAGCTTGCAGTTCTAAAAGCTGGCTAATTTAAGATTGGGTGGCCATGTCTGGTGATGGCCACATAAGCTGCCATAATGTGGCAGATGGCATTACATGTCAGGAGTGTGCATGTGAGTGATAAATGGGCCCATGTGAAAGAAAGGAGTGGACAAATACAAATATAAATATAAAAAAAATATAAATAATGCCAAGGGAAAGATGGATTCTTTGAACTTTACATTGAAGTGTGCATGATTAGCAAGCTAAGATTTTTTTACTTCATTAGCCATCATGAGAATGCAAATTAAAACAATGAGAAACCATTTGTAGTTACCAGATTATTAGAAGTTAGAAGTTGGTAGGTTGGAGTGTAAGAGGAATGGGAGCTTATACAATTTATTTATAAATGAAAATGGAACCACTTTAGAAATCAATTTCTACTATGTAATAAAGTAGAATATATGAATTTCCTGTAATCTAGCAGTATGCACTTAAGAGAAATGCTGCATACACAGACCTACAGATATGTACAAGAATGTGCTGAGAATATTGTTTATAAAAGAAAGAAAAGTGGAAGCACCTCAAGTATCTATTGTTAGTAGCATGGAAAAATGAATTTTAATACATTCATGAAATGCAATATTATACAGCAGTGCAAATGGATATGCATCAACTACATACATCATCACAATTAAATGTTAAAAGCATGATATTGAGTTAATAAACCATGACATAGATTATGTCCAATGTAATTCCATTTATAAAACAAAGCATAACTTGCAAAATCAGACAACATATAACTTTGGATAAACTATAAATGAGGTAGAGGAATGCTGTGAACTAAATTCAAGACGGTGTTTGACTCTGAGTGTGTAGTACTGATGGGTTATGTCAATAGGAAAGTGGCTTCGAATATAGCTATAGTATTATTTTCAAGCTGGCTGGTGATTATATAGCTTTTTATTTTATTTTTTTTCCTTTATAGATTATTTAAATGTTATGTTGTTCAATGTATGCCTATTTTAAACAAAGAATAAAAGAATCTACTTCATTGATGTTAGAAGTTTCTTTTGGTAAATCCAGTTACAGTACATTCTGCCACACCTGAGCATCTGTGATGTAGGTTAGCTCTCATGCAATTTGTAAACTTGAGAATGATACCTGTTTACAATGGAAATCCCTTGAGTCCATAGGCAATTAATGGTTTGTACTGGGAAGTAGCAATATTTAGATTCAAAGTAAACCCAATACAGAACATGCACAGTGTAGGGGAAAGAATTTCTGGCTGCAGGTTCTTCCTCTGGCTCAACTGAGCCCTCTGCTCCATGTTGGGAACGTTGGGAGAACTAATTGAACAATATTCGATGTGTCCTTTGTTCTTCAAAAGGCAGTCCGGAGCCTCAACCTTTCTTTTCACTCTCTCATCAGGTGTGAAGCCCTGTATTTACTGTAGCATTTCCTTACTTCTGAGGCACTTCAGAGCTTTCAATCTGTGCAAATATTTTAAAAATTATTTTATTATTTTTGTAGACTATGTTTTCATGAGTTATAATTTTAATGCCCCAACATCTTTTTGCATTAAAATTATAAAGTTATCCTTAAAATACATTTTTAGTTTTATTGTCTGATAATATAAAATATAAGAGTTTCTGTCACCACCCCGTACCCCCTGAAAGGCATACTTTTCCACAGAAATTCATGAGTCTTTATTAGTTTTGATTAGATTTAGTCCTGAACAAATTACTTTTTTTAAAATTTATCATCTCAGGGCTGGAGCTGTTGCTCAGTGGTTGGAGTGCTTGCCTGGCATACACAAGGACCCAGGTTCAAACCCCAGCACCGCATATACAACTAAGTGTTGGAGAAACAAAGGCCAGATGAAAAGCTAAATAAAACTGATTCTCTATATCTCTGTTTGTCTCTCTTCCTCTCTCCTTCTCTCTTAAAAATAAAAAACTTACTACCTACCATATGTACAATTTAATAATCCAGTGTTAGATACTGAGAGAAATACAAATGGGTGGCTACCATAATTTTGATTATCAGTGCTATAAAATTTAATCAAGATTAAATTATTAGTTATCCAGGTCTACAGACTCTTGACCAAATCCACCTTTTCAGTCTTCCATTCTATGTGTCTTCTAGCTGCCTTCCCATTTCTAGTCATATCAACAACGTATGACCTGTTCTTTGCACATACCAAGAGGCTTAGGAAAGAGAAGCAACAGGAGCTTTTACCTTGACAATCCCTTCTTCATGCAACTGACAGTGTTAATTTCCTACAGAATTAAGAATAGCATACAAAATTCACATCTCCCACTTAAAACCACTAAGAATTCTACAAAGCCAGTGAAATTAAGTACATACTCTTTTCATCATGCATGGAATCTTGAGTACACAGTTCTGATTATAATTTAACCTACCCTCCTTCCTGACCATATGCTTTAGATTCCCTCAATAGTCACAATTCCCTAAAGGTACCAAATACTTTCATGGCTTCACATTTGCCTTGGTTTGCAATGCTACAACTGCTTTACCTCCATACGTTCCCTTTCTGTATTTATTTCAATGTTTATTCAATCATTAAGGTCTAGATAACAGGCCACATATTTCATGTGGCCCATCTTGTAGACAAATAAATATTTATATAATAAATGAACTTTATTTACATGTTCTTTTTAATATAATGTTATGTATATGTTTATAGTTTGATTAATATATAGTTTTTAAAAAATGTTTGATTTTTGATATCACAACTTAAATGTTCAGTCCTAATTTTGTTACTTATTTAATATTCTTAGGCTAATAACTTAGTTTCTTTGAAGCACAGCCCCTCCTCTGCAAAAAATAAAAAAATAAAAATGGACAGCAGTATGACCTCAAAGGAATCAGTGAAAAAATAAGTACTTAGGTAATTATCAGATGCTGTGTAATGCTAGATGTAGCTAGCATTTGATAATAGATAATCAAATTATCAGTAAATGTTGAAGGTGAAATCCTATTTAAAGATTTATGATCAGTCATCAATTTCTTGACTTCTATAAATAACATATAAATGAATTATCTCTAGTTTTTCACTATACATTTTTCATTAATTTTAGCTTTTATTCCACATAATTAGTGTGTACTCTCTTTGAGGAAAGTTTCATTCATTATTCATTATCTAGAAGGTTTTGTCAAATGAGTGATTAAATGAGTGACTATTGATATCAAAAGTAGCAACTTGTACAGGAATTGTCTGGAGGCTAGATTGAACACGCTTATTGAGTGGCTATCCCTTTCGTTATTTTAAAAATCATCTCATACCCAAACATTTAATTGGGGAAATACTTTCTCTATCGACCTTTCTATCTGTAGCAATGACTATGAAATCTCACTAGGTACCTGGTTGCATTTAATGTTTTACAAAGTAAAACATGATCAAGAATTGCATTAGTTATCAGCATTTAAATCACTATTAGTCAGAAAGGTAGGCCTATTGAACATACTTACCTATGAGTTATTCTCTTTTTTCACTCTGTATTTAAATTGCTGAAATTCAGACCCTAGACAACCAAATAATCAGAACAAGGACAGAGGAGTTAAGACTCCCTCAGTTGAATTCTGATTAAACCTGAATTTTATTTATTTAACCTTTTTCTGGCTCAGTCCTTATCTATGAAATAAGGCTAAAATGGACCCTAACTCACTGGACTGTTTGGTGATTAAAATGCTTTCAAATGTCAGAATTTGCTATGGCTTATAGCAAGTGCGCCACAGTTAGGCAAGGTGGATGCTGTTGCTATTTTTACTTTTATGGATTTTTTAGAAAGAGAGGAGTGAGAGAGAGGGAGAGAAAGAGAGTATCCATTTTTATTTATTTTTCCATCTGGCCTTTGTTTCTCGGACACTTAGTTTCGTATGAGGTGCTGGTGGTGCTGGGGTTTGAATCCTGGTCCTTGCACATGCCAGGCAAGCACTCCAACAGCTGAGCCACTGCTCCAGCCCTGTTGCCATTTTTATTAAAATCATTCTTTATATTCCTCCTGATGCTTTAAGGAAACATGGAGTTACATATCTACAAAGGAAATGTTTGGAGATTCACTTCATGAAGTCTCGCTCTGACATCTCCCTCTCATACCTTGGCTGTGAAGATATTCATCTTCCAAAACTGGGCAGCTTTGTTACCTCCAGAGCTTGCACAGTAGTTGGAGACTGTGAGATCAGACACGAGGGTCCAGGGGAAAGCAGAAAAGGAGGAGAAAGTAGGTTTTCCACAAGTGGATCTATTAAGGAATCCAGAGACGTGAGACTATATCCTGCATTAGAAGATAAGCCAACAAATCACAGACTGTACCAGTAAGTTAACTGCTTGGCTTTGTAAGAACCTGTCATCTGAGTAAATTCTTTTAAGGAAAAATGAGATTTTTACTCTTTCTAAATCATAATTTTTATTTCATTCCTTCTGGCTGTTCTTTCTTTTTTTCTTTTTTTTTTTTTTTAAGATAGTCTTGGGTTTATTAAAGTGGGCTTTGCTGATAGTACATCCATATGTGAACATCAGGAATCTTCAACAGTAGCTCTATTTATTTATTTGGATCTCTCAGAAAACCAAATGGCTAAGAATTAATGGTTGTATCTCTTTAATCCTGAAATGATTTGCCCTGTTAACTGGCATAGCCACAAGATTTCATGAAGTGAGAACCTATATATAATCCTAGTTATATCTTTAATTTCAGTTGTTCTAATGTCTCATGTTAGATTTAGTAAAATTTATGAGATATCTAAATACTTTTTAATTGAGTGTTATCAGAGGATTTTTAAAAATAGCAACTCATTCTAATTTTAATATTCCCTACATAATATTGAAACGAACCAGTTTTGTATAATTTAGCCTTAGATAAAAACATCAGTATGTTTGGAAAATAAACTTAATTCTCTTTTGTTGAGCCGCCCACTTTAGTAAAAGCATTTTAATGGTACTTCTTTTTTTAATTTTTAATTTTTGAACAACCTTACAAGTTTTTAACAAAATAATATAAAATGTGTATATATAATGGATATTGCAATTACCCCCAGGAGTGTCCCCCCCCAATTACCCTCCCTTATCCCACCCTTCCCCTTCCCACTATATCTCTAAAAAAAGTATTAGGTTGTAAAACATTACATCTTATCTGGAATTAACTTCTTAAATGTAGTATGACTTAGAATTCTGGAAGTTACCCAGAATATATAAAAAGGAGAATAATTTATATTTAATTGGTCTAAACCTACCTTTCCTAGGTCAATAAG
>PVKS010015348.1:0-46171 GCA_004027875.1 Aplodontia rufa | reverse complement strand
GTTGAAGTCTCCCAGTATTATTGTGTTATGATCCAGGAGAGGTTTGATGTCGTGAAGTAGTTTGTTCACGTAATTGGGTGCACTGTTGTTTGGAGAGTAGATATTAACTATGGTTATTTCTTCCTGTTTAAGGGTTCCTTTTAGTACTAGGTAGTGGCCTTCTTTATCTCTTTTGATTGATTTGTGATTGAAATTTACTGTCGGATATAAGTATAGCGACACCGGCTTGTTTTTTTTGGGCTTGAGCGTGGTAGATTTTTTTCCATCCTTTCACCCTTAATCTGTGGATGTCATTGCCTGTTAGGTGAGTTTCTTGTAAGCAGCATATGTTTGGATTATGTTTTTTGATCCAGTCTGCAAGTCTGTGTCTTTTGAGTGGTGCATTTAGACCATTCACATTCAGTGTTAAGATTGAAGTGTACAGTTGTTTCGTAGTCATTGTGTCTTACTTAGTTGTTTCCATGGTGGTCTTGGTTGGTTCTTGGTAGGTGATACCTTCATTAGGTTTTTTGAAAGGGAGAAAATAATGCATTGGAAGAAAGGGACACTGAGAGCTGAGTGTACATCAAGTTGTATTTTTGTTGTATCCCAGATGTTAAGATCCTACTGCCTGGTGGGTTACGAGATTTCTGTTGGTTAATCGTTGCATGCTGAGGGGTGAGGTGGATCAATACTGTTCTCTGCCTGCTGCCTCCTATACATCTGCCTCCACCACAGCAGGGGCCATGGTGCCTTTGAAGTCGGAGCTGAGGTTGTGCTTCCCACTTACACAGCTTTTTCCTCATGACGGTGTTCTATCTAGGAGTGACTTGCTCCTGGAAATATTTCATGACACCCACCTTGAACAATCATGAGCTTTAACATATGTAGAATGGTCCATGGCTGTAGCTTCTGAGTCCTGATCATCTGTGGGAATCAGCTCTAGAGATCTTTCATCAGAATGTGTGCCCAAGGGAACCTCTGCTGTTTCCTGAGATGCCCATTGCACAGTCTTTCTCTCCCTGTCTCCATTTGTCATTTTTATGTTTCTTTTTCTTCCTCCTCCTCTTCTCTCTTTTTCACTCTCAAAGTTTGTTCCTTTCCCTTTCTCTTCTACACTTCCTTCAGCCCTTATTTTTTGGGCTAAGGAATCTGCCTGATGAGGTTTGCTGACGCCTTCCTTCTAATGTTCTTCCTAGATTTTCTTGACCTTCTTGACTTTGAATCCTTCCCTTCAAGGGGGGGTGAATGTGTCCCACTCAGGGACAAGGAAGATGGACTTAAAAATTTTTTTTATTAAAGAGTTGAATTATTATACAATCATGAATGCATATAAAGTAACAATAGGATACACATTTATTCTTAAACTGGAATTACCCCTACATTGCCCATACACCAGTCTCTTGATGCTTCTATATCTTGCCCCTACAAGTGATATAAATGCTTAGATTGTGAATTTTCCAGAATTAAATGATTGCATAAGTATTATTTGGATTCTTGGGGGGTGGGTAAAGCGAATACTATATTGTTGATTATCTCCCTAGACCCTCCCTATCCCCCCCATATCTATGGTTGCCCCAGATTATGTGTTGCTACGCCTTTGCTGGGTCTAATACATCAGTTTGACTACCTTTCACCCAAGCCTACCTTTTGCTCCATCCTCCACAAATGAGGGAAAACATTTGACCCTTGACTCCCTGGGTTTGGCTAACTTCCTTCAGTGTGGTTTCTTCCATTGCCATCCATTTACTTTCAAAGGATGCAATATTGTTGTTTCTAATTTCTGAGTAGAATTCCATTGTATATATATACCACAGTTTTTGGATACATTCTTTCAGTGAGGGGCATCTGGATTGATTCCATAATTTAGCTATTGTAAATTGAGCTGCTATGAACAATAGATTTTACTGTGTCACTATAATGTGCTGATTCTAACTCTGGGAAAACACCCAGAAGAGGAATAGCTGGGTCATATGGTGAATCCATCCTTAATTTTTTGAGGACTCTCCACACTGTTTTCCAGAGTACCAGTCTGCAGTTCCACCAACAGTGTGCTAGAGTTCCTATCTCCCTGCAACTCCTCCAGCATCTGTTATTGTTTATATTCGTCATTTTTGCCAAATCTGACTAGAGTGAGGTGAAATCTTAATATAGTTTTGATTTGCATTTCTCTGATTACTAGTGATTTAGAATACTTTCTCATGTATTCATTGGCTTGATCGATTTCCTCTCTTGAGAAATTTCGATTTAGCTCTTTGGCCCATTTATTGATTGGATTTTTGTGTTTTTGGTATTTTTTTGAGTTCTTTGTAAATTTTGGGTATTAGTCCCTGCAAGATGGATTTTAATCAGTGTTCTGTTGAGATTCGTTTTTCTGTCCGTGGAAAGGGTACTCATTGGGCAACTCTGACTTTCAGTTGTCATCTCCTTCCTCAAACCCACAAGGTGGTGGCTTTCACAATGAAGTGCTGCTAAGCATTCATGTTAGCTGTGGAGTCATCCTCTTTAATGAGGGTTATTGTCTTTTTTTATTGTAGATCGAGGAGACTCGACTCAACATTGACAAGATCTCAGAGCATGTGGAGGAGGCTAAGAAACTCTACAGTATCATTCTCTCTGCACCAATTCCAGAGCCAAGTGAGTGTTTACTCAAGTTGAGTCACCTGGTGGTGGCCCTTTGCGCTGGCGCCATGCCAGTCCTGTTTCCCTCGTCTGTGTGAATAGCAAGGGAGTATACACATTACCTCAGACCAATGTGCACATCGAGTCGCCTCTGTTTTCTTTACCTTATCTGAGTTCCTACTGCCCAGCCATCAGCTCTTCTTTTCATGGTCCCTCTAGAGCCACTTAGTCAAACTTTCCTCTACTTCCCAGCTAGACCGTCCAGTGGCTGGCAGTGACTCTTATTGCTTCCTGCATGCACTGTCCCACCTCTGTACCCTCATTTATACTGTTTCTTCCACCTGAACTGCTTTTTCCAGCCCCCTTTCTAAATCCTACCCGAAGTCCACTTTTTCCATGAGGTAGTCTGATACGGTTCAATTTCACAGGAATCTTGTCCCTCAACTTTTTTTTTTTAAATTACTACTGTGGCAAAATTTTGTTCCCCCTAATAGTAGTGGGGAGTACACTTTGATAGTAGAATTTAGGGTTCCATTAAGTTCCTTAAGGACAGGGAGCAAGCCCAATACTGTCATTTCACCACACTTTTTCTCAATGGCTATTACCTCCAGATTAAAGTTGGAACATTTTAGTAGAGGGCATGAGAGTTGTATCGGTCATGTTCCCACCCTCCTCTCCACCTTCTC
The DNA here is from genome assembly GCA_004027875.1 of Aplodontia rufa. NCBI lineage: Eukaryota > Metazoa > Chordata > Mammalia > Rodentia > Aplodontiidae > Aplodontia > Aplodontia rufa. The sequence continues at coordinate 42,884 of PVKS010015348.1, read as the reverse complement.
TGCCACCCCTGCTCCCATGTTACCTATACTTTAGTCGGACCAAACTCTGCCTGTTCTCCAAATATTTCTTATTCCCTCATACCTTTTACATATTGTTCCTCCTCCCTGGGACTGACTCTGATGTTGGTCAGCTTTGCTACTTGGTTAACCCTTAGTCCTACTCTGTGACCATACCTACTTTCCAAGTCTTTGGAGGCTTTCCCAGATTGCATCCTCCCACCCTAACCCCACCCCTGCCCAGCTGTGCCAGGGAGCCCCACCTCACCCGAACTCAATCTTACTCCAAACTTTATGTCAGGACTGCTAGTTTGTTTCTCCCCCATCCCCTTCTAGACTTGGAGCACCTTGAAGGCAGATTCTACATCTTCTTTTTGATTCCTTAGTTTCTAGATCAGTTTCAAACTTATAGTTGGTGCCAAGGAAGGTTTTTGAATGAATGGTTGTAGCTAACACCTAATTTGCTCTACACATCCTAGGATAGCCTTGGGTATGTAGGAGGCATATCAAAAATACTTGCATCATTTTGAATTGGCTGAGATTTCTTTCCTCCAGAATTCCCATTGAGTTCTTTCCTACTCTGAGATTAAGCCCTCATGGTAAACCAGATGGTTTCCTCTAAAAGCAAGGTTCTCAAAAATTACTTGAGATTTGTTGAAAAAGAAAACTCTAGTGCTCAAACTCTGGGTGTTTTTATACTGTAGGTCTGGGATGGGGTACCTGGAAAATGCCTTTATTTTAATTAATAATGTTTTGAGGGTGCAGGGAGTGAACCCAGGGCTTCATGTACTGAACTATACACCCAACCTGAAAACGCTTTCCAAAAATGAGCTCACTGTGATTCTAATGATAGATTCTGGGATGCACACTGGGATAAATACTGCTATGAGCAGTGGGTGCCTAAGAAAGTTCCCACCCCTTTTGCTGATGCTTGTCAAAAAATAGTAGTCCTGTCTTTTCTAACTGATTCTACTTCTTTTGTTTACACAGAAACCAAGGAAGACCTTGAGCAGCTGACTACCGAGATCAAGAAAAGGGCCAACAATGTCCGGAACAAATTGAAGAGTAAGAAGGGAACAAGGGAAACGAGCCACCCCCTGCCACTGTGTACCTCAGCTCCTGGGTGCACCTCCTCTGAACTGACACTCACCTGGACAAAGTGACACCCTTGTCCATGTTTGCTGTAGTTTGGGTACTGTCCCTGGAGTGACCTGTGGCAGCCCCAGAAATTCCTGTCTCTTGAATCCTGACTAGTTGAAAGAGTCCAGAATTGAAGTTAGGAGATGGGAGCTGAAATGTGCTTTTACTTAATGACCTGGTCCTTCAGCTCAGTCCCTGTGTGTTCTCTTACAGGTTCTTTTTCCCCAGCACTTACATACATTCGAATGGCAATTTTAGAGATAGCATAGATGCAGGATTTATTGTTCAGTATACAGATATTTCTTGGTGGGCATCTTCCCATTGCTGTCCACCCCTTATTTCAGAACATAGATTCAATTCTCTTGGGGACCTAAGGTTCATGTAGTTCTATTGCTACACTCTATATTCTTGCCCAGAATGTTTGGTGATTATGTGCAGTTGTTTAGATGGGAAAGCAGTAATGCTGAGCCTAGTTTTTCATTTCTTCCCTCCAAATAAATGGCAGTAAATATTTTAAAGGGTGTGGGAGGGGGTTTGTTAGTAACAGCTTCCAAAAATAATAATGATACTGTGCTAATAAGCACTTTATGTACATTCTCATTTAATCTTCACATCAGTACTGTGAGGAAGATACAAGTTGGGCTTCCCTAATCTGAAAATCCAAAACCCAAAATGCTCTTAAATCTGAAAATTTTTTGAGCACTGATGTGACATAAGTGAGAAATTCTACATTTGACTTTATGTGAAGGGTCTCAGTAAAAAAGACAGGAGCACTAAAAATGTGATGTAAAACTACCTTCAGGCTGTGTTTATAAAGTACATATGAAAGAAATGAATTTCATGTTCTATCCCCAAGTTATCTCATTGTGTGTAGGCAGATATTCCCAAATCCAAAAAAATCTGAAATCTAAAATACTTGTGGTCCCAAGCATCTTAAGTTAGGGAAACTCAGCTTACTGGCATTTGTGTTATTTTATAAACAAGAGAACAGAAACTTTAAGAGAGTGTAAGTGGTTTTCCCAAATTCACACAGCTGGTTGGTAGCAGGGCAAGGATTTGAGCCTAAGTCTCTTGGTGACCAAAATCTGTGTGGTTGCCTGTTATCCTGAGACCTGGTATCAGGTGGTAAAGGCTGATGAAGGCAGGTCTGTGACCCATAGGAACTGACGTTCTACCTCCTTGTTGTTCTACCTTTGGGGCACTGTGTGTGAGGATGGTTCTGGAGATTTGTCATGAATATCATGCTTCTTGGAAGAAAAAGCAGATGCGTTGCTGGAATAACTTTCCTCTCATTCCAGGTATGGAGAGACATATTGAAGAAGATGACGTCCGGTCATCAGCAGACCTTCGGATCCGGAAATCCCAGGTAATGTTACCCCTGATCTTATAACTATCTTCTCCAATTTCTTGTTTCTCTTTTTTCTTGGCTGTAGAGTCTTTTTACAAAAAATACCATTCTTATTTGGAAGTCATTTTGAAAAATTGGTAAAGGTTTAAGAGGTCATGGCCAGAGTCCAACCATTTTGGCCCTTCTTTCACACTCTCCTTCTCCAATGGGGCTCTGAAGAACTTCCTAAGACTCCGCAGAGCACAGCATTAGTGGCTCCTTATTTCACGGGCAAGGAAATTGATATCTTCTTTTAAAAGGATGTTAGTCATTGGTTGTCCAAGTGGGTGCTAGGCACTTTGGGGGTCATTGATGTCCTTCAGGAACTGGAATGGCATTCAATAGGCCATGGATCATGTATTAAACTCAATATAAGTGAGGAAGGGGAAAGAGGCTGGTAGATCTCTAATCATATCTCTAGTCAGAATTTTATAGTGATCGGATTTGCATGGTGGTATTGTGTTTGGAAAAAGTAGAGATAATGGTGATTGTGCAAAGGAGAAACAAGTAGGGCTTGTTGCAAAGAGTTGGGCAATGAATAAAAATTGTTATGAAAGTTTGTATTTAAGCATCCAGAGCTACTGCAGACCATATCTACATATAAGCAAGGAAAGTTCGTTAATAAGTTAGAGTAAGAACTCAAGAATCTTTAGTAGGCATTACCTGTGAGAAGGGAGGCTGATAGCTTCAGAAAACAAGCCAGGGGCTGTGCCAGAAAACTTCTACTAGTCTAAATAGGTGTAGGGCTCCGAGAGTCCCAGAGATGGTCTCCTTTTGCCTCATAATTACCGTGTGAATTCTATAGGACGGACAGGTACTGAAACCATGCTTTGGAAATGGCAATGGACTCTCCCAATGATACAGAATTAGGAAATAAAAAGCAGTCCTAACCTTGGTCTTTTGATTCCCAGCCTGGGGCTTCTGCAGATGAAGCTGTGGGTTGTGCACCTTCTTCCTCCCTCACTTCCTGGGGACTTATTCCTCTAACATTGTTCCCACAGCACTCCGTCCTCTCCCGGAAGTTTGTGGAAGTGATGACCAAATACAACGAGGCTCAGGTGGACTTCCGTGAACGCAGCAAAGGGCGAATCCAGCGGCAGCTCGAAATCAGTATGTGTTTGAGGTTTGGCGTGTGCCCCTCCTCCCCCTTTTCCTAGCATGTGACTGTCCATTCCAAACTGTGAGACCCTAGGAGAACAAGTAGCACCCCTGCTTATGACTTCTGCATGATATTTTGTGCCCAGTCCCAGAACAGAAGATACAGCATTGGCACATCCTGAATACTGCATCTTGTGTAGAAAGGTGGCACAAGGTCATCAATTAATTCTATCCCTGTGGGCTCCAGCACTTCCTCATTCCCAGAGGGGAAGCACCTGTTGATCACTCATTGCAGCTTTTTGCTGTCTGTTATAGCAAAGCACATTTATGAAACAAGAGTGAGGCGCTAGTTGCTGTTAGGAATGAGGAAATGAATAAAACTCTGCCCTTTAGGAACTTAATAATATGGAGGGCAGGGACCTGTAGGGTGAGTGTGTTTCAAGTGGGAGGAACTGTATGAACAAGGATGTAATCCAGAAAGTGTGTTTAGGATTCACAGGTTGTCCAGGGTCTGGGAAAAGGGTGTGTTAGGAGTAGCAATGTAAGATTGAGGCGATTGAGGGCGGGCTGCCCAAGAACTGTGCATTGTAACGAGGGCTTCTAGTCCATGGCGTAATGCATGGGCGAGTAAACAGCCCAAGCTGGGGAGTGATGTAATTACCATAATATGTACCTAAGGAAGGGAATTGCTGTAACAGATGGACTGAATGAGAGGAGAAATCAAAAGGAAAAAGTCAGGAGGCTATTGGGGCAGTATTGTAGAGGTCTTGGTCTTTACAGTGAAGCCACCAGATTCCTAATTTTCAGGGAACTTTGAAAATGAGGTTGTGCTTTGATCTTAAATTTAATGCTTTGCTTATTTTTTTATAAAGCCGGCAAAAAGACAACAGATGAGGAGTTGGAGGAGATGCTGGAGAGTGGCAACCCTTCCATCTTCACTTCTGGGGTGAGTGATGTGGGCATGGGGAGCTTCGCTTGGTCTAGCAGGTGCAAGGGTAAGCTGCAGTTGCAGGGAGGTAAGGGAGGAGCTCATCGGAGATGTGTTTGTGAGAGAAGCTGCAGGGGTAGCCTTGATTGCAGGGGTGGCTGAAAGCCTTTCTGCGTGTGGCCTGTTGCAGATCATCGACTCTCAGATTTCCAAACAGGCCCTCAGTGAGATTGAGGGTCGGCATAAGGACATTGTGAGGCTGGAGAGCAGCATTAAAGAGCTTCATGACATGTTTATGGACATCGCCATGCTGGTGGAGAATCAGGTAACTGGCAGTAACTTTTAAGGGAGGGAGGAGAGGAAAGCTTAGGTTTTCCCGAGAATAGTTGAGGAAAGGAATACGGAAGTCAGGTGGGAAAGGGTGAGAGAACCAGGTAATTCGAATAACAGTAATAGAATTCGTGTCCCAAAGAGACGTGCATCCTTAACACTTAGGGCCATCTCAGCCTTGTCCTTGCCTGTTATTTTGGCTTCACAGTCATTGCTAATTAATACAGGGTCTAATGTGTGGTATCAAATACCTCGTTCACTCAGCTTCAGGATCTTTTTTCCTTCTTCTTGTTTTTCAAATTAGAGATAGGGGTTCTTGATGATGGCTTAAAACAGTCTCCTTGTGTTAGACTAATGACTTTGAAAGTATGATTTTTTTTTTATCCAGCTCACAGTAGAAATTTAGTGAAACCTAAAAACAGTTTTTTGTGCTTTTCCAATCTTGTTTTTTTCACCTGTATGTGTTTTTCTAAAAATTTTGGCACTTTTTGGTAAGAAACGAGCAGACATGAATGAAGAAATAGTAAAAGAATATTAACAGAAAAGCTAAAAGATTCAGGGTGCTGAGTTTGATAGCTTGCTGAGGGATGAATTCTGTTGCCTGCATGTGCACAAGGTGAGTGTCACATTGCCAGATGGTCCTGAGTTCTTATGATACAGGTGTATACCCCACAAGGTCATAGTGTTGTGACACTTTTACCAGGAACTTCCAGCTGCTCTGCCACCTGGATAGTATTGGAGACTGCTTCCTAGGTAGACAGACTGCAGTGCCTGAGCAGTGCCTGGCTGTTTTTGGCATCAGTTCTCTGCTCAGGGCCCGGATCTTTCCCCACCCTTTCTTCTGGCTTTGAGACTGTTTCTCAAGTCCCTCCCTCCCCACTTTCTTTTTTCACCCCACACTGCCTTGCGGAGGAACTGGTTTGAGATTCAAGTGAAGGTAAGTGCCTTGCTCTGTTTACAATGGACCATGAAGTGATAGGGTTATGCTGAGGAAGTCCTGAGGGGGAGTGAGGGTGATTTCCTTCCTCAGATGCTCAGGAATTAACCAGAGTGACCAAACATCCTTGTTAGACAGTAATAGTGGGGAAACATTTGAGAATCTTATTAGGAAACTCCTGACTTGGGAAGAAGATGTACCTAAGTAGCTTGGCTAAACCAAATGTTTGATACTCTGAAACCCAGGAATTTCTCTTGGAGAAAGCAACGTTCTCAGTCTCATACTTTTGAACACCTACTATATGCCAGGCACTACTCAACAGTAGTGAGCAAACTCAGTGTACATTGAATGAACTTCTTTCAAGTCTGAATGTCCAGGAAGAGGCCTGAAACCTGGTGATAACTCTGAAAACATGAGATATACTTGTTAGGTGCCTCCCCACATGCTTAAGTTACAAAATAAATAAATATAAGGGTGGGGATCACTCTGAGTATATTCATATGTACTTAACAGTGCTGGTCATAGAGAAGGAGTTCAATGAATGTGCCTTGAATGAGTGACCCCATCAAGGCCACGTAACTGCATGGGAAATGTGAAGGCGTGACCTAGAGAAGGTGGAGTTGCGAGGTTTCTGGAGGCTCCTTTGGTTATAAGTGGTTAGGGCTGTTCTGGATGGGTTAACTGGGTGTGACTGGTATCTGTTATTTGCAGGGTGAGATGTTAGATAACATAGAGTTGAATGTCATGCACACGGTGGACCATGTGGAAAAGGCACGAGATGAAACTAAGAAAGCCTTGAAATACCAGGGTCAGGCCCGGAAGGTGAGATTCTCCTGCTGCCTTCAGAGAAGAGTCCATTTTGTTCGCTGTCTCTCGCTCTTTCTCTCCTCCCTCTGTCTATCTCTGTTTCTGCTGCTACCACTTCTTGCATCTGGGGAAAGGGAGCCATGATTGACCGGATTGAGAACAACATGGACCAGTCAGTGGGCTTCGTGGAGCGGGCCGTGGCAGATACCAAAAAAGCTGTCAAGTATCAGAGTGAAGCCCGGAGGGTGAGCGCCTTAGTCTTTGGTAGTGGTACTTACCTGTCCTCTCTATTGTAACCCCCCACCCAACCCCCACCCATGTGCTTGAGCCCAGGTCTTTTTATCTCCGTCCTAGCCTCATCCATACCCCTCCCTCAGCCTTTCCTAGAGACTAGCTGCCCACTCTTCCTTCCCAGGGTGCCTTGCATGCTTGCATGGATCTGGCTCTCATGCTGTCTGCCAAAGAACACATACTCTATAGGAAAGGCAGCTCTGCAGGATAGATGCATGGCCAGGTGTTGCTACGAATCCTCTCCTGGATCCAGCCCATGATTCTTTCAGATGCTACACTTGCCTCTTCTGTTCTTCAGACTCCTTGTCGTTGTCTTCCGCTCCAGTAGCCCAAGCCCTGCCCCTCTTCTCTTTCTTGTACCTTACACTGTGCTAACTACTACTTAAACGTTGCACATCTATGGAAGCATCTATTTTTTTTTCTACTTTTAGGTGAACTAATTGAAGGTCAGAGGTTAAGTAATTGGCTAGTAAATACCACCTAGTAAACTCAGGAGCTGGGATTCAAATTAGATCCCAATCATGCTTTCTCCACCGCACCTTTGTGTTCGCCTGTTCTTCTGGTGCCTCTCCACTCAGTGAGTGTGGGTATCCAGCTCTGGTGACTTCTGCCTTTTACTGTTCTTATTTATTTCCCTTGGGCTCTGATATTTTTTGTTCTTCAGTGCTGTTTATTCCAACTGTATTGATTGTTTATGCAGGTACTTAGGGAGCTGGGAAGTTACCTTATGTGATGAATCCATGCTGAATCATACTTTCTAACACCCATTCAGTATACTGCATCTGACACAAGCGGTCTTTAGGGGACAGATGAACAGAAGTTGAAAATTAGGACTCTAAAAAATGTCTTTACACTTCCTCTTGAAAAGGAAGGCTTTGTCATTTTATATCTTGACCAATTGCTACTTGCAGACCCCACAATAGTGGCTCTTATTAAACCATCTGTTCATGTATACAGGACTATAATGTGAACTGAGAGCTGATAGAAGCTCCATATTTTCATCTGCTGGCACTGCTAGTCAAGAAGTAATTTAAGAAATGTAAAATATCCTAATAGAATAGCTTTATAGAAAGATGCAGACTGCTTATTTGGATTGATAATATGTTTTCTATTAGCGATGAGAGGGATTGGATTTTGGATGAGTTATGTCTTTTTCCTCTGTAATAATGATTTGTTTTTGTTTGTCTTATTCCTTTCTCCAGAAATTGATAATTATCATTGTGGTAGTAGTTGTGTTGCTGGGCATTTTAGCGTTGATTATTGGACTTTCCGTTGGGCTGAAATAAGAGTGGCCTATGGGGCTGCTGCACTGAAATGTAAGTAAACGCATAGTTCTCGGGGACTCCAGATTGGCTCCTCATGAGGAAATCAGCCTGGGATTTCAAATTCTACTTCTTTCTTTTAATAACCGACCTTGGGCATAATGAGCTTTCTTTAGCTTTTGGTAGCCTGTGGATTCTTTTGTCTCTTTAAAATTCTGTTCTCAGATTCTGGCTGTATTACATGGATCAGGTCTGCAGTTTGTTCCTATCCTGTGAACTGTCCCTGTCTTCTGTTTCTCATGTGTTTCTCCCAGCACAGCTCAGCATCCCATTGATGCATTGGTGGATATTAGGTACAGTCTGTGTCCTGGATCTAGGGTCCATTTTCTGAATTCCTACTGGGATTCACAGCTGTTGGGCTTTGCTTTCCTATCCTTGTCTGTGTAAATGAAGCTTAGTATTGGGGATTTGGATCATGTAGAGTTTTGTTTCTGGCTGACTGGTTTGATCTTGAATGAGATAATAGCTAATATTTTCGAGTGTTGAGTTATGGCAAATAGTATGTTATGCACCTTGTCCATGAATCATTGGATCCTTAGAACACTTTTTTTTTTTAAGAGAGGGACAGTGAGAGACAGAAAAAGAGAGAATCAATTTTATTTAGTTTTTCATGTGGCTTTTGTTGTTCCAACACTTCATCGTGTATTGGTGCTGGGGTTTGAACTCGTGTCTTCACTCATGCCAGGCAAGCGCCGTAACCGACTGCTGAGCCACCACTCCAGCCACTTAGGACACTCTTATGGGATAGGTAGTGGTATTATGCATATTTTATATAGAGATATTTAGTCTTAAGGAAAAGTAAAATAATAGCATCAAGTTCACACAGCCAATAATGGACAAAGGAGAGTTCTTTACTACATTTTACCTTGTTTTTATAAAATAAGGTAGCTATTTATCATTGTCTACAAAGTGTAGGAAACTTGAGGTAGTGACTTTAAAATCAGTGCTATTAATTTTCTTAAAAATTTGTTTAAAAAGAGCTATTAAATCAGGTTTAATAGCAGCATGATGGAATGATCTAGTTATTGGGACTATTAAGACTTTGTGGCTTTTAAAATATTTTTGTGAATAAAATATAGCATGTGTAATTTTTTTAAAAAGGCCTGTAAAATATAGAAGAAATGAAAACAGATTTTAATATTATTGCTGATAACCCTGTGGTATGTTCATACACTCAATTTTATTTGGCTCAAACTATATTATTTATCATTTTGTACCCACTTCCAAATCATAAGCATCATTCCAGAGCACAATTCTCTTTGTAAATTTAATTTCTAGCATGAGATTGTGGCAATACTTTCAAAATACTGAACACTTCCTCAATGTTGGAGTTTGTTGTTATTTTGCTATAACTCAGCACAACTAATCGTATGTAACATTTCCCCCTTTTTTATTTTCTCCTTATAAATTTACAAAAGTTGAGTTACAAGGTAATGGATATAAACATTTTCAAGACTTGAACATACTTCCATGTCAATATCCAAAAACTAGCTGATACTCCTTTTTTTTTTCTTTAATATATTTTTTTCCCTTTCTCCTCTTTCCTGGTGACTGGAGGATCTGAAAGATTATTCTTTATATTACTAAACATGCACCTCTTCTTGAGAGAGCAGCAGTAGCAGCTAGGTGGCCAGCTTCTCAGAGGCACTTAATCATTGATTCTTCTTCCCCCCTCTCCTTTTTTTCCTGGCATTTGGGGCGTAGTTCTTGATGGCTTTTTGCCTGTAAAGCTTGTTTCATTCTGAGTCTTAACTATCTCATTGGAAAAGTTTTTTTTTTTAAAGGAATAACAGTAGTGATCTTTCCATATCCTTGGATGATAGATGCATGCCTTGTAAATTCATGGTGTGCAGTAACATCCATTCGTGTTTCCAGGAGTCCAAAATATGAGTGAATCATTTTGAGGAGGTTGACTCCTCAAAGATGAGAAGACTAATACAGTTTCTAGTTGAGTAGCCTCATCTCTAAGATGCAGAGTTTCTGAGTAGTTAAACTGCTCTCCATAGTTCATTCCACATTCCCTAACAAAGTCAACACTTACCATTACCTAGGTCTGGACACCCTCCTCCCTGTCACCTGAGAGGATGAGGTCTCTGAATAGGAGGGGATGGAGGCAACCTGTGGTTATGGTTGCCAGTCATACACTAGCTACTGCTGTAGGATGCTATCATTATCCGCAATTTAGAGATGGGGAAGCTCTTTGAAACTCAAAGAAGTTAAGAAACGTGGCAAAATTAACTTAGCTTATAAAGTGGAACAGCCATAATATGACCCCTGAACTTTCCCATATTCTTTTCATTTTGCCCTTTTGCTCTCTAAAGGGTTGGGGTGGGGTTTCATGGAGAAGATTTGAGTGCCAGAAAGCTTCTGAAGCTTGTATTCAAGGGAGGAGCTCCCGCAGGCAAGGCCGAGAACTGATGTTTTCAATCAGATGCGATTATCCCCTGCCTAGATCCTTCCATAGGTATGAGTCAGCCTGTCTCTTACACAGCTTTATAAAAGGCCTAGAGATTTTGCTTTCTGGTCCCCCCTTAATTGGGATCTGCATTTCTCCCCCAGTGGAATATTAATTCCAGACCCTGTCTCAGGTTTGTCTGTTGACTTTTTCAAGTTTAGTATTTTCTGTTCTTTTTGCAGTTGCCTTCTGATCTTTCCACCTTCAGGGGTTGTGGTTGGCTCCTCTTGTTGTTCTTCCTCATCTTGTACACTGATCAGCTCCTCTCCCCACCTCTCTTAGAACCTGATTTCACTCCAGCCTGGTGTGGCCACCCTTACCTTCAGATGGGAATGGAGTCTGAATGGCCTTCCTGAGAGAAAGGGGGACCCGTTCCTTTGTTTCCTTGTAACCAGCCTTGGACCTGACTGAGCAAACAATCTAGCTGTGGAGGACTAATCTACTTGATGCAACCCTGAGTTCTCCTCAAAACCATCTCCTGCCCCAGCAACTGAAGTACCTTCCCTCCTGGACTGTGTGAACTGACTCAGCTTTTTCTCTCCTGTGGTTTGTCAAATTATACCCTGCACCTTGGAAAGCCCATTTGAGATCATCCCAAGGTGCTGTATCTTCTACCTCATGGAATATTCTCCCAGAAATTGCAATGTACTTTTCTAGGGGAGTACCTTTTACAAAGCAGAGGGATTCTTCTGTTTGGCAACAATGGGGCTTGGATGGGAGTCTTCTGCATGAACGGGATGCCAGTCCTGTTTGTTGTCCCTCTGTCCCGAAAACATGAGTGACTGGCAGATGCCATTTTGATCCAAAAATTTGAATTGTTTGAAATTCAACCTCCAATTAAGCTTTTAGTAAGATCAATTTCTTTGTAAATTCCCTGTTTCTCATAAAGGGACCAGGATGATAGTCATCTGAGGTTGCCATTTGCAAAGACATATATGAATCTTGGAAACTGGCTATGCATGTTTAGAGTGACAATTTGTGAGACCATTGCCCTGAGGCCAAAAATAACCTGGGATTTAAAATTGGGCTGGGGACAAGGTGCTAGTCTCAGTCTCTGAAAGGTTTCATGAGGCTGAGTATTCAGTCACTCATGTGTTCCAGGTGTATTTTTATAAGTGTGTATGTGAGATTTATGTACATATGTGTCTGTTTCTCAGGAAGTAGGAAACTAGTAGTGGAAGAAACTATGACCTCAACAACAAAAAAAAACCCTTTGGCTCAACTAAAAGTTACATAAAATACTTTTGTTTACCTGCAAATGAATCTTTGTAGAATTATGATTTTTCTCATGCCATCAAGAAACTTGTTTTCTAGATGAGAACTGGGAGAATCAAATGAAATCTTTGGATCAAGGATTGAAACTTAATGATTCCCATTAAGTTTCTGTACAGCAGATAGAAGGTGTAATGTTTTGACACCTTTCCTCATCTGCTGCCTCACTAGACTTTTCCTGAGAACATGTAATGTGATGTTATCCACAAGACCTGTGGGGTTTCCTGTTTTGGAATAAGTCAGCTGGGAGAGACCAGACACAACCTGTTGCTGGGTGAATGACCCTGACAGGTTTTTTTCTGATCCAGTTCTTTCCATAGAGGAATAGCCAGGAAATTTTTATGTAGTGACCGCAAAGCCATAGTTAGCCTCTTATATCTCTGTTGGTCTCTGCCAGTCTCCCTGATTTTGGGTACTAGCTATATTTCAGTTTTGACTGTAATGTTTTCTCAGAATGAGTATCCTAACCCAGGCACTGTCCATTAGCTTCCTGGGCAAAGGCTCCTCACTTGTAGTCATCATCCAGCACTCAGACAGAGCCACAGGGATACCCTTCTTCCTATGGCTATGATGTCAGACAGGGAGCAGGCTGTAATCTCAGGCTTTTACTGTCCTTTGAGACAGGCCTGGAACTTAAAAGTTTGGAATGCAACACATGAAGAGTTTTTGTATTTTTTTAAATGTAAACTTGATTATTTTATTGCTAATTTAAAAATAAATGACTTTATAATGATTGCAAAATGATTCTGGCTCTTATCTGCCTGCAAACACTTGGTGATTTAGTGCCACCATGTGGTGGTTTTTGTTCAGGTTTTGGAACCATGATGGTTCAGAAGTGCAAATTTTTGAAAATGGTTCAACTCCCAAAGAATGTACTATAACTGCATTTGAGTTTCAGAGATGAGGTACTTTCCTCAAAATAATTTGTTCATGCATTGAGAGTACCATGCTCTCAACAACGATCTCTTACCTCGAAACACTGCTATGAATAATATGGGTTCCGGAAGCCAGATCCATCCCTTTTCTTTCTGCTGCTCCCTTTCCCTTTGCACCCTCTTCCACATTCAGAGGCACCTGTCTCCCTTTAGGCAGAACTGACTACCTGCAGTGATGTCATTGCTTATGTGCTTTTTCTTTCCTTGTCGGGATGAGCAGAAGAAGATCATGATCATGATCTGCTGTGTTATCCTTGCGATCATCTTGGCTTCCACCATTGGGGGCATATTTGCCTGAAAAAGGTGAGCAGTCAGTGGGGATGAGGGTCAGGTCTGCTTTTACTGGACATTCCTGTGTTCTGGGGCCTTCCCTGTTTGTCAGTAGGTGCCCTTATTTGCGTGTGTAAGGTGATGGAATAGGTAGAGTAAACTAAGGAAAGGGATGTTTCAGAGAGAAAGATGAGTGGAATGGTAGCAGTCAGTGGGAGAAGGGAGAAAGGAGGCAGCACCATGACTAGATTTGGGAGCAGAATGCTTGTATAGGTCAAGGTGTGGATTCCACCTGTGAAAAATTGAGACCTGGTATCTGGAAATGGCAAAGGGAGCAGAGTTAGTTCTTGCATTAGGTGGACCCTGAACTCTGGAAGAGGGCCACACAGTAGATCTGCATTAAGGAAGTCTCTTCCCTTTGGGTTAAAACAAGTGAGTGCAGCCTTTCCCCTGTACAAGAGGAAGTTGTTTGAAATTATGATTTTTTTCTCCCATCCATTCTTCTGTTATTTCCTTCTGCCCTCACAGATGGATCTTCGTGGCATTTCCAATCCTTCTTCCACCTCTGAGGGGTCATCACTTCTCCACTGCAGATTCCTCATCAGTTACACCTCTTTCCATTAGGAAACTTCTTTTGACAAAAGGCACCAATCAACTGCTTATTAAAAGTTAGGCAAAGGGAGAACTTCTGCAGATATGGAAATGGAAGGGGGAAGGGATGAAGGAACAGAGAGCACAGCAACATACAGGTGGTTAGGCAAATATTTAAAGGAAGGTCCTGCTGGGTCAAGCAGTAGGCACACTGAGACCTATTTAGAAGGTAACACTGAGAGCCCACACTAACAGGATGGCTGTGATGAGGCAGTTCCCGTAGCATATCCAGTTCAGCAGGGCCTTATCTGAACTGCTTTGAGCTGACAAAAATCAGTGCACTTGTTACTTCTGCTTTTAAGGTTCTTATAGGCCTCACCCTTGGCCTGCTGTACATCTACTTCCTTCTTCAGGGTCCAACAGTAGTCTTCAAAATGGGAATGACTTAAGGATAGGTACCAGGCCTTGTCTTGCTCTCCGCTATATCCCCAGTCCTTAGCACTGTGCCTGCCACTCACAAGTCTCAAATATCTGCTGACTCAATGACCTGTAATTGAGCTGTGATTTCATTCTTGGTTGAGTGTGTGGGTTTGACTGTTTAAGGGCATTGATGGGAACATGGTTTTTTTAATTGTCAGAAGCTGTGTAAAGCTGCCAGTCACTGGGCTGATCCACTTATACAAAATGCTTCAAATCACCCCCACCATCACAACATATAAAGTGCTTTTTTGTTGAGTGGTGATGGTGGAGTCCTCTTTCAGTAGACTCTCATTCCATAGAGAAGATGGTTGGTTGCAGGATGGCAGTTCATGAACTAAATATAGACCCCCAACAAAAGGAACAGGTTTATATCATGATTGAACCCCAAAAAGTCAACAGTGCCATGCTGCACGGTCCATGATAGCTTCACTTCTTCCTGACATTGCTGAAACTGTTGGTCAGCAATACACCAGCATGAAAGTGGTCCAGGTGCTGTTCCCAGCTCAACGTTATTGTGTTCCCCTTTAAAACCAGCGATGTATATGTGAGTTCCAATATGAATGACATACTAGTGATGACACTGCAAGAGGCTCACTTAAAATACACTTAAATCACAGTATATGACTGCTGAGTACCACCCAGCTGTGCAGATATGTACTTCTGAAAGTCAATCAAATTCTTATGTCCTTTGTTGGAGATCTTTTTTTTTTAAAAGTGGTGTAAAAATGACGTTTTCATCAGTGTTGGTTTCTATCTATTTTCAAAAGCAAAAATGGTTTAGTATTTCTAACAACTGGTGTTTCCTTTATTTGAATGGGAGATAGAACCACTACTTCCGAAATACAGATTAATCTTGTCACAAGCCAACAGGGAGCTGGAACCATGGGGATCTGAATCATATGGGGCCCTCATTCATACAGCAGTGGTAACTTGTGTGCTGTACAACATATGGCGCTGTACCAATCCTGATGGGACACAAACAGCCAACCTCTTCTTCCTAAGAGAATTCCACACCAGGACGCGCCACATAATTACAACCTTTATTATCAGATCCTCTGCCAAAAGCTATGTTCCCTGTCATGTTGTCCAACATCCCCCTTTCCAAGACTGAGAGGAGATGGGTAGCTGGCACCAATAAATATCTCTTGGATCCATTAATCTATGAAGTGTCATTATTTTGTTATTCCAAAATCATTTGTATCTCTAACTAGTAAAGTGTTATGGAAACTAGTTCCTGAAGTGTGTACACATGAAGGCAGGGCAGACATTTTAAGTCAGACTCCTACCAGTGGTGTGAGATGCAAACACGTTTCATCCCTGAAAACATTTATTTTACAATCCACAAGAACCTTTTACTCTTAATTATTCTGTCTCTTAAGGGATTAAAGGTGACCAATGAGAAGTACCCTGAGATGATATTCAAACTTTAATTAAAAATTAATAGATAACACATTTCTTCAGAAATCATCTACCTCAGGTTGCTTCTTAGTCATAACCTAAGAGGCACCCAAAAGCTGTAAGGGCAACTCAAGGAGAAGAAAAATGCAGATTCCTTCTAAGTAGCCCATGTGTTCTTACTATACGCGCTTCGGCATGTAGAACTTGCCCCAGTATCGCCCCTTGTGGGTCAAGTCATATGGGCTCAGTACTCTCCGTATCCCTAGCATGTTGGCAGTGGCTATGCGTTCAAAGGTCCAGGGATTTTGGTTGTTACGTTCTCTTTCTTCTTGATCTTTTCGCATCTTCTGTAGGGTTTCCCGGCTCACGGCCTTTGCTGGGAAGGGCAACTTGTGGGCAACCTGGTTTAAGAAACCTTGTACCTCTCTGAATTCACAACGCCCGCCCACCTCAACTACAAGGCGGCCAGCCTTCACAGGTGTCACATAGTGATCAATGGCACCTTTGCCTCCCCCCATGCGCTGCCCAACACCCTTGCGGGTGATGGGCTTGAAAGGGGCTGGTACTCGCCATATAGCAAACATATTCTTGGGGTCCATAGAGCGGTTGATTGTCAGGCGCATCATTTCAAAATGGCCCCAATGGAGATAACCACCTCCCAGTGCCTAAAAGTAAATGAGAAAATTAGAAACATGTGGGAACTTACAAATCTTTTACAGGCTCTATTATGTCTCCTATTTTTATAGCCATGGCTTCAAGGATACACAGGAAAATAAAAATGTAAGTTCTAAGAAGTACCATGGAGGAAATGCCTAGCATACATAAGAAGTACCGTGAAGGAAAAGCCTCGCATACAGTAATAAAGGAGAGTAAGATAGACCCATTCCAATGGTGAGCCAGGAAAGGCCTTTGAGAAGTGACATCTAAAGCTGAGGACAAAAGGATAAAAAATAGCCAAGGCAAAAGAGAGATTTGCAGGTAGAGGAACTGTTCACGTAAAGACCCTGAAAAGGCAAAGGGGTTGGTGAGTGAGTAGAAGCCAGTGTGCTGGAGAAGTGGGCACAAGGTTCTGGGAGGGCAGCAGGGGCTAATCATGTAGCCTACGGGAAAAGGACCTTTAAAGCGTCATTCTGGTTGCCTAATGGAACGTAAAACCTAGTGTGCATCATTTGTATAGCTATTGACATTGTCTTTATGGAAGCTAACCAACAATTATGGAAACAGCTGCCATAGCTTAAGTTGTGGATACTTTTATTAGGAGTTTGAAGCGATCTCATGGTCTGGCTGGGCAAATTAGCCTCTCTCTTCTACTTTTATAATATGGTAGTTCCTCCCATCCCCTCAGTTTCTCCTTCTGTGGTTTCAGTTATCCTTGGCAAACCAGAGTCTGAAAATATTAAATGGAAAATCTTGAAATAAACAATTCAGAAGTTTTGACTAGCAAGATAAAATCATCCTGTTTTACTCTATTCTACCTGCAACATGAATTATCTTTGTCCACTCTATAATTGTGCTGTACAGCCCACCTGACTGTTAAAGTCACTTAGTAGCCGTCTAGGTTTTTAGACTGATTGTCATGGTATCACAGTGCTTGTATATAGGGTACTACAGTACCATCCAAGCATCTCAGTGGGATACTTAGAGTATATCCCCCATGGATAAGAGGGGGATAATTCACTTTTATATTAAAACTACTTCATTCTACATTTAAAAAGTTATATAACTCATGTGTACAGGGTACCCAGGAACCTCTATGTACATCAGTTTTAAAGGCAGCTATTGTGGTATCCCTGTGAGGCAGTTCTAATAAAAGCTGTGAAGAAAGAGACTAGAACTAAAGAGTTTGAAATTTTGTTGGTCTCTAGCTTCCATTACTCACCAAAATTGCAAAATTGCCTTCTGTGAACTCAGTAGCTTCAGTGGAAGGTCCTCGTATGTCACTAAGGTTTTTAGGTTCTCTTCTTACTTTTGGCACAAGTGGTACCCTTTCAACAAATTTAAGCTTGGGCTTTTCAGGAATGGAAACATCTAAAGGAGCACAGAAAGCCAAGAGTAAGTAAAGATACGTATCTCAAAAGATCCATTTTCTCCTAGAAAAATTTATAACAAATCAAAGTCTGAAGAGTTATCACTGAATAATAATTCCAAAAGTATATTACATTCTTCTTGTGAATCATTTAGTGACACTGGAATCATCTGCCTATGATAATGGTTAATGCAATTGCTTCTCAACATTTTAAGATAGCAAAGTTTTAACCTTGAAGCCAACGTGCATTTTTTAAACCCCACTCTGTACTTAACACCTATTAAAATGTTTAAAACACATACATCAAAGGGTCAAATAAAAAATATACAGTTAACTATCTGAAAGTGAATGCATGACACAAACATCACTATCACCAGGTCGAGACACATTAGGCAAAAGTGTTTTTAATCTCTATTTTATGAAGAGGAACCTGAGGCCTAGTGATATTTTATAATTTGGTTTAGGTCATCCAATTAGAAAAACAAAGCCAGACAGCATGATTCGTCCCCTCTGCTTCATTTTTCTTCCGAAACTTACAACTTAGGAATGTTTTGATCAATGCACTTTCTTTCATATGTGCAGAGGCTTTCATTCTGAGACCTATACAATTCCTACGGTGTGTTGTGGTGTACTGGGTAAGGGTGGATGGCATAACCTCAGGCCAGACACTTGGCATCTTTATCCTTTTTTCTTGACAATGGAGGATAATGGGGGGGAGCAGAGTGTCATTCATGTAAAACACTTCTATAGTGAATCTAGTATGGATCCATGATGGAAACATAAAACAGGAGATGTCAAGGAAATACCAATTTTTTTTATTAGTTGAATATGGACTAACAATTAAGGGGGAATCATTATCGAACAATCAAGAACAAATGTATATTCACATAGTTAGCCAAGGCTGATGCCATTCCATGGTTTCCCTCCTTGGGTTCCCCATGGTTCTATGTTTCCCCCAGTTGAACTCCTGAATTAAATGGGCTGCTCGTGGAGGTCGGAGATTTCCTTCTGAGTTGATTAGTCCATACTCCCTCCCTCCAGTCTCCTTGAAATCCTTTCTAATCCCTTCCCCCTCCCTACGTCTCCAGGTATCCTAAGCAAGGTCCCTGCCTCCCCCCCTCAGTTTGTGTAAAAAATCATACACATTGAGGTTATTACTAGCTTAGCCATCTATGGTACTGTTTCCGGTTGTATTCTAGCTTCCACAAATGAGAGAAAATATTTGGCCCTTGAGTCTCTGAGATTGGTATACTTCATTCAGCATAATTTTTTCCACCTTCATCCATTTGGGTGCAAAAGCCATAATATCCTTTTCTCTAATAGCCGAGTAGTATTCCATTGTATATAAGTACCAAAGTTGTTGAATCCTCTCGTCGAGTGAGGTGCATCTGGGTTGGTTCTGTAATCTAGCTATAGTAAATTGAGCACTATAAACATTGATGAAGCTGTATCTCTATAGTATGCTGATTCTAACCACCTGGGTCATAAGGTGTTCCAGCCCTAATTTTTTGAGGAGTCTCCAAACTGCTTTCCAGAGTGGCTGTACCAGTTTGCAGTCCCACCAGCAATGTGACAGTGTAAGGAAATACCAGTTATCAGTGGAATTACAAAATTATTACTATTCCAATTTGCAGAGGCTGCCTCCAGCTTCCTCATGCAGCTAGAAATGAAACAAGTCAATATGTACTTTCCAGAATATATAGATTAATTACATGTTTAAGACCTTCAGAGATCTATGTGCCTTTCATTGTTTTGAGGTTTTTCAGTATATTAAAAGAATGGTAAATCTGGGGCTGGAGCAGTCACTCAGCGGTTGTGGCACCTGCCTGGCATGCCACCTACCAGTGGTAGGCCCACAGGAGAGCTGTCATTAGCCTTTTGCTCCATTAAGAGCAGGGAACTTTTATGGCCTCTTGTTATTTACCTCTAGTGCTAAGGACACTGGCAACATAGTATGCCTTCAATGCATTATTTACTAATGAGTGAATGGGGACCAGAGGCACAGAACACTCCTATGTCTTCTACTTTCTGCTGGATGCCATCAGAGAAAAGATAGAGGAAAACGACACGCAAACTCTCACCTTCGAAAGTTGGCACCGGGAGCAGCGTCTTCAGGCCAGCACTGGTGGGCAGGGCTGCCCAAGAATCTATAAAGACAAATCAAGTTGAACAAGGTCTGGGCTAAAGGTACTTCTGACAGTGTCTAGAGAGTTCCACTAAATGGGCTCCCAAGTAAGTCACTGGGAGCGACCCCCGTCCTCTCTCCCACCACCACACAGGGCTGGGATACAGGGCATGGATTCCTAGAATGGAGACGACGGCGGGAAAGGGCAGCTCGGAACCAGCCTCGGCCAGCACACGTGGTCTTCGTGTGTGGAAATGCAGCATTCGAGGGTGGGGTGGAAAAGGGGTACCAGGGCCTGAACCAGGAGCGCTTAACCACTAAGCCACCTCCCCAGCCCTTTTTATTTTGAGAAAGCGCCTCCCTAAGTTGTTTACGGCGTGGATAAATTGCAGAGGCTAGCTCTGAACTTGAGATCCTCCGTCCCAGCCTCCCGAGACCATGCAATTACAGACCTGCGCCAACGCACCCGGCCAAGGAGGAGGGGAGTCTTGTTTAAGGACCAAAAGGGACTTCTGACCTGACAAGGGCACCCGCAGGAGCGGCGCACTGGCGCGAGCCAGCAGCCTCCACATGCTCGCGTTCACTCAGGGTCCCCTCCTACCACAGCGGTCTCGTTCCGGACCCGGGCAGCCACCGGCGCAGGACACCGCTCAGCCCGGCCGGAAGTCCGGTTCACGTCGGTCCACTCCATACAGAGTTCCACCGGAAGCGGAGGAAACACGAGCCCCCGAGCTTCGTTCCGGTGCTGGTGTGTGAGGGTCAATAGGCGACCTGTCCTGCCACTCCCGGGCGTCCTCTTGCTTCTGCGGCGGTTTCTACCCAATCCCGCGTCTTACCCCAGCAGGGGCGGAAGGGCCGCTAGTTTTCTCCTCGCAGTTACATCCTGAGATCCGCTTCGCGAGGGAGCCCCTCGCCACGCACTGCGTTTCGCCCCCTCCAGCGGCACTTTAGGAAAATGTCACAGACTGTCCCTGGCTTAGCATCTGAGTCTCTTGCGCTGTGCCGGGCGTCTGCTCTCTCATTGTATCAGTCCTCCCAACAAATCCCGGAGACAAGTAAGACGTGTTTCTGCAGACTCCATCCCTAGGGTCAAAGGCGTCACCTCTCTCAGGGTCACCGCGCAGGAGCACGGTGCAGGCACAATTTGAGCACGATCGGTGAGCCCAGCGCCCCAGCGGAAGCACAGTAGCTTAAATTACGTCAAGTTGCAATGAAATAACATGTGCTTGCCCTGGGACAGCGTTGGGTAAGTTCTTTGTTTTCTGAGCCTGGAGCTTTCTAATAATCAGAATGCGAGAGCATCCGTGGCCGAGTTCCCAGGACACACATGGATTAGAAAGTGGACACTGATTGCTGTCGTGCTTAAATCATGCTAAATCTGTGTGTGGCTCTCTCCTGGGGACCAATTTCAGGAGCGGCAGGAAGTAAAACCTGTCAGGTATTGAGAGTTCTCTCTATTCACAATCCGATGGGCTTGCACACTGAATCTGCTTCGCCAGAGTTAACAGACCTTGTTACGGACACCCCATGACCTCATTTTAACTTGGTCACTGTGAAGATCCTGTCTCCAAAAAAGATCACATTCCGAGGGATTGGGGCTTAGGACTTCAACACGTGTGTGTGCGAGAGAGAGAGAGAGAGAGAGAGAGAGAAATGGTGAGAGAGAGAGGGGCAGGCAAGATCTTACTTGACAGATAAAAGCGTCAAGTGAGCAAATAGAGACATCCCTTGCCCATTTCGGTTTCACTGATACCTCTCTACCTAAAGCAGGACTGAGCCGGGGGAGAGGAGCAGCTTTGCCTTTGAATAGAATTCAGTTATAAATATAGCACAGTTTTGGACATTTTAGGTACTGGTATGAGAATGTTTTCCTTGACTAGAAGAACAAAACAATTTTAAAGTTTAATTTTAAATTGCAAGAATAATGAGAAAATGCAAAGCACAACAACAAAAACCCAGCCTTGCAGAGATGGCTGGATAAAAGTAGTAGACTAAAGTTGGTTTTCAATAGCATTTTCTGAGTCCCACTTACTCAGAAACTTACATATTGTTTACAGATTAGTTTTCATTTCTTTAAGGATGAGTAATATAAAGCTTTTCCTCATGTCTTTGATTTTACTTTTTTTCTTTCCTTCTTTCTCTCTTTTGGCAGTAGTAGGAATAGAATCCAGGTCTTTTAGCCTGATAGGTAAGTACTCTAACTCTGAGCTACATCCCCAGTCCTTTTTTTTTTTTTTAAAAGAGAGAGGGACAGTGAGAGAGACAGAGAAAGAGAGAAACAACTTTATTTAGTTTTTCACATGGTTTTAGTTGCTCCAACACTCAGTTGTGTACGTGGTGCTGGGGTTTGAACCCGGGTCCTCGTGCTTGCCAGGCAAGCACCGAAACCGCTGAGCCACCGCTTCAGCCCCCCAGTCCTTATTTCATATATTTTTGTCTTTGTTTTTTGCATTTGTAATTTGCTTGCTTGTGTACTTTGTCTATAATTTAATCATAATGTTCATTTTCTTATCAGTTGAAAGCTACTTGTTATATATTAAGTATATTAACTCCTGTCTGGTTGCATATGTTCCAATTTTTTTTTGTCTGCAGTATGTCTTAGATATTTTTGTTTTTTAAAACTATGACCATTTTTTTAAGAGAGAGAGGGACAGTGAGAGAGAGAGAGAATCAAATCAATTATATTTAGTTTTTCATGTGGCTTTCATTGCTCTAACACTTTGTTTTGTATGTGGTGCCGGGGTTCAAACCCCATCCTCGTGCATGCCAGGGAAGTGCTGTAACCACTGAGCCACTGCTCTTGCCCTGACTATTTCTTTTTCTGAAGTAAAATTTGCCAGTAATTCTCCTAATAGTACCCTTCCAGTATTTCTGCAAGCATTATAGATTTTATTCCATTGTCACAAAATAATGGTCATATTTGTGGAGCAAGATGAAGTTTTTTTTATATTAAAAGTAAGATTTTCTCTTCATCAAAAGAAGCCATTTGAAAAGTAAAAAGATAACCCATTTACAGTGCAGGAAATGATATTCATAACATATATATCCAACACAAGAAACCATACCGCAATATATGAAAATTGTTACAACTTAATGAGAAAAAGGACAAAAGGACAGACAAGAGAAAAATGAATAAAAACCTTCAAATGATAAAAACTCTGCTGAAGCTAAGTCTTTTAAGGCTCTTGTGCACATTGACACTTGATTTTTAATTGATTTATTTTTAAAATTGGTGCATTTTAGTTATACATAAAGTGGAATTCATTGTGATATGTTCATGCATGCACATGACATAGTTTGGTTTATTTCATTCTGCTGTTTCTCCTTGTCCAATTCCTCCTCCCTCCCCTTCATTCCCCTTCCTCTGCTCCACTGTTCTGAATTCTATTTTCATGAGACTCCCTCCCTGACCTTTTAAAATTTCTTTCTTTCTAACTTCCACATAAAACAAAGCATTCAACTTTTGACTTTTGACTTTCTGAATGTAGCTTATTTCATTCAGCATGATGTTCTCCTGTTCCACCCAAAGATGTTATGTTTTGATACAATAATCTTAACTGTAATAATATGTTTATTAGGGCCACAGTTAGAGATCTAACATAGTCCTCCAAGTTGAAAATTCTCATTTAATATGTGACTCTCTAATGTGCTAAATTCTCACTTGGCTTTTTGGGTCCCTCTTGATGTTTTATTCCATTCCCACGTTCTTCAACCAGTGCTACACTGTTTTAATTATTGTTAATTTATTGCATATTTTTATAGATCCTTGGTCAAGTTTTTCCTTTTTGCACTCTACTTTCCAAAGAACATTCTGGTTGGTTTTTTATGTTTGTTCGTCAAGATGAAACTTAGAATCATTCTGTTAAATTCCATACTTTTTATTTTTATTTTCTTGACTAAATTCCCTTGCCTAAATTCCCTTCCTTCCTTCCTTCCTTCCTTCCTTCCTTCCTTCCTTCCTTCCTTCCTTTCTTCCTTTCTTTCTTTCCTCTCTATATAATAATATACTTTGGTCAATATTATTCCCCAGTGGTTCCTCTTTTCCACCTCTCCACCTCCTTCTGATCCCTCCTCTACTGGTTTCCCTTCAATTTTCATTGTTGGCTAACATTTTTGTTCCCCCACTGCCCCATTACTGTGACTTCCCCTGTGCTCCACCACTGTAATCTCAGAACCATTTTCATTTCTGAAAGTTGAGAATTTTGCCCTTTAAAGAATTATAGGGCCTGGAGATGTCATTTAATTAGTTCTAGTTTCTGAACAGTGAATTATTATTGATCATGGTATAGGTCATTCACATGTTAAAATAAAGGCAAATACAATTGCATACAATTCTTAAACGGGGATGGGTGGGGGGAATGTATTTGCTAGCAATCTTTCTCTCCTGAGTCTTTACAAAAATAAATTGACCACACCCCTACAGAAAGTTCAGGCTTTACCAAAGATGGCCGATAGAGGTCACAAAAGTTCTTTTTATAGTGGGTGAAACCTAACTGAAAGCGTTAAGGAGCATTCACGTGTATGATTATGATTGGAGGGAGTTATCTTTTAATTCAGTCTTTTTTAAAAATTAAAGCTAGTGTGTTGCATAGGTAGCTTATTATAAGCAACATACATATCTTTGGGAATACAATTCTTAAACCTTTTCCGAACTGAGAGAATTTTAGAGTTGATTCTAGGCCAGACTCCCTGTTTTGTAGATGAAGAAATTGATCTTTTAAATCAATTATAATCTTGCCCAGGTCATTCAGCTAACTTACTAGCATGCAAAGAATGATTGCTCAAAACATTCTGATTCGAAGTCCAGATTTCTTCTCAAACTATCCCTCCAGGGTATTTTTTTTTCCACCTGGAATTTACCTTTTCTGAACTGAAATAATTAATGTATGTTTTCATGCCAGGGACTATGCTAATTGGTGGGGTTATATTATTAAGTAGAAGTGATTCTTGCTTATGGGTCTGTGGAGAAAGTATGAATAGAAATAGTAACATAGTGAGAAGAACTTTGGAGGAAATGTCAGGTTTTTCCCCTGTACATATTTTCCATGCATATGCATCTAGTCTTAGTGCATATGTACACACACACACAAGTTTTTTTTTAAGCAAAAAGTCATCTTTGCTTAAAATGTTTTTCCCATGCTCCAGATGCTCAATTATTTTGTGCTGAATAGCTAAAACTTAGAAAACGGTGAAAGAAGTAAAAGGCCAAATCACTAATAATTATCTCACACACAGATAACCACTAAAACATATAGTATGGATGATACTATAGTGTTGTGTAGTCTGCTTCATTCACTTGGCTATATATCATGAATGTCTTTTCATCTTAGCAAGTATTTATCTTCAAGGTGAATTCTGGTTACCCTTAGTATCCCGATATACGAATGTATCAAAGTTTATCTGTCCATGGCCCTGTTGTTGGGCCAGTAGATAGCTTCGACTTTTTTCATTCTATATACATTGCATTTGTTCTTCATTCCTGAGGTGTCCTTCCATTAAATGACAGTCCTGGCCTTTTCTGGGTCAGGACGATTTACTTAATGGCAGGTTAGGGATGAGGCCCTGGGCCTGTGTGGTTCACATCTCTCTTCTGGGAGCCACAGTGTCACCGGAGAGCAGGTTCTTGCTTTTGAGATGCCAGGACAGGAGGACTGTGCGTGGGAAGTTCAATCTGTTTGATGCTGGGGATCAGTCTTAGGCAGTGCCTTGTGAATGTACACCTAATTGCTGTTCTTTGATAGTCACAGTTGATGTTTTGATTCTTATGTTATCTTTGTGTCCCCTTATGATTCTTCTCTTTGTAAAGATTTCACAATTGGGATTTTTGTGGGTCAAATTTGAGTATAGTCAGTCATTCTTCAGTATCCTCTGGAGATTGGTTCTAGAACCCCTAGAATTTCCCAAATTTGTGGATGCTCAAGTTCCTTATATAAAATGGTATGGTATTTGGATATGAGCTATGCACATCCTCCTGTATACTTTAAGTCATGTACAGGGTACTTATAAACAATATAAAAGCTATGCAAATAGTTGCTAATACTGTATTGTTTAGGGAATTATGACAAGAAAAACGTTGGTACACGTTCATTACAGATTCAACTAGAAGTACAGACTCAGTCTGCAGTAGGTTGAATCTGCACATGCAGAACCTGTGAGTACAGAGGACCAATTGTATATTTTAGGCCTTTCAATATAAAATTTCATATTCTTCTCTTGAAAGTTTGTACCAGTGTTGACTCCTACTAGCAGGGAATAGTTATGATTATCTTTGAAAGCTTAATGTTTCAAAGATCTATATTTATCTTACTCATAACATTATATATTGCTATAAATATGAATTATATTTATATACTAAGTATATACAATTATATTAAACATATATTTTAAAACTGATTTTACCCAGAACAAACATTAGGGATGGAATAAGAGAATTATGAACCATTTGAGAGTTTTCACATGAAATCATTATGGCCATTTCATGTATATGTCTGTACCTATATGTATATGTTTACATTAGGTGATTTGAAAAGGAGCACTTGGTATTAGAAACACAAACAGGAGATTTTAAAAATATTTCATTTGTAGAAATAGGGAATGCACCTATTTGGGAGATTAGAATGATCTCCCAAAAAAGTCAGTCAGACTCTTCCCCTCACCCCAGGTTTAAATGATTGTTGGCAGCCATTGTATTGAGAAGCTGGAAATTTTATTTTCATGAGTCAGACATGTTTAGATTCTAGGGACATTTGCCTCATTTATTCTATACAGTGGTTTTGTATTTTACCAGGAATAAGGGTAACATTGTAGATAGTCCCCTTTTTTTGAAACAAAGTGAAAAAAATTCACCTGTTCTTTGGAGATGTTCGGTAGAAACTGTGCCCACCTCCTTAGTACTGGGTGAAATTGGCAGTGATGTGCTCATTGTTGAAGGGTATGTAGTAGGCAACTCCTGGAAAGAAGAGAATAGCTTGAAGTCATCATAGTGCATACAATCATCCCATCTCCCAAAGGATCAGCCTGTTAAATTTGCTTGAGGAGTTAAATAACATCAGAGAGAAAGAGGCAGTTTGGTCTCGAAGTAACACGGAATTGGGATCTAGGAAGTTCTTGTTTCTGTTTTCCAGGCTGCTATTTTATGGAATATGTCTTTGGGTTATCCCTTTAAGGTGTACCAGCCTCTTTTTCCTCACATAGAAAATTTTGTTAATGATCTTGGAAATAATGATGACCGAATGCCTAATACTGTACTCAGCATATAATTGTGTAATAAATGGTGGTTATTATTAAAATGACTTGTTTCGACCAAAATGAGAGCATTCAAGGGAATATATCAGTTTTATTTTTGAAGATTTTGTAAGAAATAAGGACAGGAAGTCCGTTGAAAAATTTCTCCTTCAGGATAGGAAAGACAAAAGATGACAGCATCCATTGTCTTCCAGGTAGTTTAGGGAACAGAAGGAATGGCAATTTGAGTCTCAAGTCTTTTTGCATCTCAAAGACCCTTCCCTTTGCCGTCCTTTTCTCAGAGAAAGAAATAATTGATAGACACAAGAATAAGTCTAATTTAAGTTCCCAGCACAATTTCTTGAGATATAAGTAGTAGGAGAATTAATAAAATAATTAGCATTTTTGAACACATACCATACAAAAGGCCCTGCACTCAGTAATTTTAAATACTTTATTTCTAGTCTTCACCATAACCCAAGAAATTGTTATAGCTATTTCCATTTTATAGCTGTGGAGACTGGCCCAGAGAAGATTCACTACTTGCATAATGCAGCTCAAAAATAAGAGAAGGGGTTTCTAACCAAGACCTGTGTGCCTCCTGGATCTTTATTATATGCTTTGCTATAGTCCTACAAATTGTGACTGTCTAGGTTTTGTTAACTATATGACAGACACTAAGAAGCTCTCCCATTGTGATATTGGGTAATAAAGCCCTCTTATCAGGCCAGTCATAGCTTTGCTGTAACTTTATTTGACTTTTCATTCCTCTACATGTTGAAAGCCAATAAAAACTTAATCAGGTATCACATCCTGAGATAAAACCATATACCAGAGTTGGAGTATACATTAGTTTTGTGCAAAAACTAATATTAAGGTTTTCCTGGAGTGCGAGTTTTATTTATCCTGCTTTTTGCACACGAGCATGCAGGCACAGACATTCCTGTCATTAGAGATTAAAAACAAAATCTACTAGAAAAAGAAGGCAAAGAATGAATTTTGACTGAATTAATGGTGGAAAACACTGGCTTCAGAGTTTGGAAACTTGGTTGCGATTGTCTTCTCTCTCATATGTTAGACACATGCCTTGCACAATTCCTTTTAATGTTGCTAAGACTGTTACCTCCTCTATAAAAAGAGTCACCAATACAAAATTGGTGTATCTATGGAAGGGCTATATATATACATATATGGATATGCATATCTATATATGTGTAATTACTGCATGTACAATTATTATAAATACATATATAGTCTCATAATTATTTATTGATTAAATGAATGAGTGAATAAAATAAACTAATGAATGTAGCCTTCAGCCTATGGAAGAAATACTCATTCCTTTTCTTCTCTCACCTTCATTCAAAGGTGTGTCACCACTGAGGAATTCCCAGTATGTCTTGTGATTAGCATTTTCAGCAATATTGTTGATAGAAGAGACAATAGGGCCCCAAGATGTCATTGTGGTTTGAAATCTAAGAATAAAATCATATATAATTAATGCCTTACTTTAAGTCAAGCAATAAGGGGGTAAGATGAAGGAACAGAGGACATTATAAGTACCTTTAAAGATCAGATAAAATCATGTGCAAAAGAAAAATGCAAATGAATACGAAAGTCCTTTGCCTGGAATTAAATGAAATTAAAATGAGTGGATTTTTAAAATTAAAAAAGTATAAATGTACCAGGTACAGTGGCACATGCCTGTAATCCCAGTGACTTGGGAGGCTGAGGCAGGAGGATCATAAGTTTAAAGCCAGTTTCAGCAATTTAGTGAGGCCCTAAGCAGCTCAGTGAGACACTGTCTCAACATAAAAAATAAAAGGAGATGGGGATGTGGCTCAGTGGTCAAGCACCCCTGGGTTCAAATCCCAGTACCAAAAAAAAAGTATAAATGCCTAACAATGAGTGAAAAATTAGATAAGTGATGGAATGAATATCCAAGACTGAATATTTGAACGTTATGAAAATAATATTTTTCAGCAATTTTCAGGAAAATGGGAAATATTTATGCAATTTTTTTGAAAGAGAGAGGGACAGTGAGAGAGTGAGAGTGAAAGATCGATTTTATTTAGTTTTTTATTAAGAAATTTATTTGTTGAACAATCAAACATGCTTCTAACGAAAAATATAATATATATATAAGTTGTGAATATTAGATTTACCCCCCAAGTCCCCCCCCAATTATCCACCTTTTATTTAGTTTTTCATGTGGCCTTTGTTGCTCTGATACTTCTTTATGTATGTGGTGCTAGGGTTCAAACCCGTATCCTCATGCATGCCAGGGAAGCACTGTAACCACCTAGCCACTGCTCCAGCCCCTATGCAATAATGTGAAATGAAAACGTGGGATACAAAATTGTCAGAAGTATCTTTCTACTCCACCTGTATGATGAATCATAACTATTTGTAGTATGCATGAAAAAAATACAAAATTATAAAAAGTATCAACAGTGGTTAAATTGTGAATGGACTATATAGATGATTTGTTTTCTCCTTTATGTTTTTCCCTCCAAATTTTTCTTATGAGTATTTATTATATTTACAATCAGAAAAAGAAAAGTCAGGCAACATTAAAACTAAGAATAGAGAAGTAAAGTATATTGAGAAGGTTTGGAAATTAATCTCCTCTTTTCTTTCCATGAGTTGGCACTTTCCCTCAACTCCCCTAACCAGACTTCTCTGTTTCTCTCTCTCTCTCTCTTTTTTTTTTTTTTTTTGCTTTCTCTTTGCAAACTATTAGCATCCCCTAAAGTTTGTTTCCTCTTTTGTGATTTATTCCCGTATTCTGCCCTTCTGTAGAGCAATTTAAAGAGCATGAACTTCAGAGTCAGTGAAATCTGGGCCCAGCTCTCCATTCTGCCAGTTACACATTATGTAGTCTTAGAAATGTTCCTTGACGTCTTTGGGCCTAGGGTTCTGTGGGTAATAATTAGAGCTGTCTCATGGTTTGTTTTTTTTTTTTTTTTTTTTTTTTTTGGTGGGTGGCATGTGTCTGCCACCCACTGCGTAGTTTCTTAACTTTGGTTGTCAGCTTTATCAGATTACTTTCCAGTCTCTTTTGCCCATTCTGAACCCTTTCCCAAGGGCTTCCTCTAAATTCCTTCAGCGTTTCTACTTTGAACACACACTATTGAACCAGTCTGATTTTCTCTGGAAGATTTTCTTCTTGACACTCACATCAATAGTTTTGAGGCTTACTCTTGACCTCTACTTCTAGTCACTGTGGATTCTTCTTTGATGTGGTTCATTTATCCTAGGCAAGGTCTCTTTACAGCTTCATTACTGTAGCTGCTCCCTAGCCTTTCTCCTTGCGTCCAGTATTCCCTCAATCCAAGTAACATTTTACAAAAGGAGTCTTTTTACTCAAAAAGTTGCAGTGTTTCCTTGCAGTATAAAGGCTGATCATCCTTAGCCTGGGATTTCAGACCTTTTACACTGTCATTATCATACCCTTTCAGATGTCACTTAATTCAGTCCTGTATTCTCTCCTGTAGTAAACTGGCCTACTCACCCCAAATTGCTCACTGCTATCTCAAATGCTTTGTTACAGCCATTTCTTCTTCCTAGTTTGACCCATTTACGCATCTTCCTACATAGTACCTATTTGAGGCCCAAAGCCATGGAACCTTCTTGGGTTGTTCTAATCCACAATGGACTCTCAGTGATTTAATTTTTCTTGAGCTCCTCAAGGGGCTATTAGATACAAACGTGTTAAATTTTCAGAAGGACTAAAAGTAGGCTGTGGAGAGGAGAGAGAAAAGGAATTGGGATAGGGTTGTGAGAAAGGCAAGCAAGACTCGCAGCACTCACTTGAACATGGCATTTTTGCGCTCTGCTTCTTCTAGGACAACAAGTAGCACAGATCCACTTTTCACGCTAACCTCAGCGGTCACATTGAACATCAGATCTACCCCTCTCAGCTGGTTGTTTATGGTATATATGACAGTGATGTTAGATGCTGAGGTGGGGACAGGGGAAGGGTAGTCGAGTACAGTTGGTTCTGCTTCATGATCTGTGAAGAGTGAAGATGTAAAATGTATCAATGATTATGGGACTTCTATGACAGGTGGGAAGTCTGTTACCGAATTATCCCAGAAAGATTTCAAGCAAGTAAAAAGTTTCAGACTATTTAGCAAGATATTTGGACAACTAGTGTAGAATCCTTGCAAAGTCTCTATGGCCAACTTGTTAAAGTCAGGAAATCATTGAGAAGCATCCCAAAGAGTTAGATGAATGTGTAATGCTCAATGTGGTTGGGAACAGTTTGCTTAATTTTGGTCTCTGTAAATTCTGCATTGAAAGGGACAAGGAGCTTATAATCTCTTCTTGGTTTAGGAAGTTAATTTAAGGGAATAATACTTTATATTGGTATTTGATTGGAAAGAAGAGCTGGAAAAAGCCATACTAATACTAATTAGCTCTAACTAGTATAAAATTTTATACTAGTTAAAATTTTAATGAAGAATCCCTATTTTCTAATCACACATTTCTGCAGTATTTGAATTTTAAGTATTTCTGTGTTACATTTATGACTGGATAAAGTAAAGATATTTTAAATTAAAAAGAAGCATGCCATATTTCCACCTCTTCTCTTTGGTGTTTTGTGAGCATCAAGCTTTTATAATTAGATCTTTAAGGCTTGGCTGAAATGTCACCTCTGTTCTTTTAAGCCTCCCAAATAAAATCAATAATTGGTCATTATTATTTTTTGCTTTTGCACTATACATGGATTTAATTTCTATTTAACATTTGTTTCATTATTCTAAATTTTAGTTTTTGTGTACTTATTTAATTATTTGTCTCTTTATAAAAAGCAGATATGATATGATCTGCATAATATTTGGTGGAACATTTTTCAAATGAACGTGAACCAGTTTGGTCATTGGGACCATGGGCCTCTCTCCTCTAGCATTCCACAAAATGCTTTGTCTATGGTAGGCACTTGATAAATGTTTGCTGAACGAAGTCAACATGGGGCTGATTTCTGAGGACTGAATGGTGTGGCTGTATGCTACACAAACTTTTGGGGATTTAAAGTCAGATATGGCTCTGTTCATGTGGAAGCAAGACATTGACCTACATTTTATCTTGAAATAAGTTGCTGCCCTATGACAAAAGGAGAAGTGAATGTTAAAAGAGTTCTTACCAGAACCACAAGTCACTTGAGGCACATCTAGGTATGTTTTGCCTTTCAGGGAAGGAAGGATTTGGGCAATGGACATGGGGTTTTCGAATGCCCCCTGCTTAATATCATCAAGTATTGTATCCATTGTCTTCTCACAGTCCCACTTATTTTTGGGTTGCTCAGGTGTCACAGAGAGAGCCTGGAACAAGAGCAAGAGAGAGAAAAATAGGGAGAGAGGGAGAGACGTAGATATTAGGCATAGCTGAAAGTTGGCACTTATATGCCTTGTAAGATAAATTACATGCCTTGTAAGGGATTGACTTGACCAATAATCTTTGTGATAATCTAGAATCTAAAA
Organism: Aplodontia rufa; assembly: GCA_004027875.1. Classification (NCBI taxonomy): domain Eukaryota; kingdom Metazoa; phylum Chordata; class Mammalia; order Rodentia; family Aplodontiidae; genus Aplodontia; species Aplodontia rufa. The sequence goes on along the minus strand of PVKS010015348.1, from coordinate 10,385 downwards.
CTGAAGCTAGACAAGGTTGGAACTATGTTTGTCTGCTTCAGTGCTACATCTCTACCACTTAGTACAGTGTCTGTCATGCAGTAGTCATAAAACAAAGATCTGTGAAATGATCAGATTCAAGGTAACTAGTAGGGCTGCCATATTTATGAACAGTTTTTGGGTGTAGAGTGAGGATGAGAATGGGCCAAGCAAGCTTCAGAGGAACTTTAATTTAAGGCAACCTGTAGTCAACTTCCTTTGTTTTGCGTTGTCATGTACACCCTCTGGTGGTCTTCCCTACAGCTCATAACTGTCTGCACCACCAGTCAGAGGCTGCACACTGTGAGTCACAGGTGGTTTTGTGGCCTGGCCTGGGCTGATCTCAGTGCACCATCCCCTTGGGTACAGAGACTGGTGGCTACCTGAACTTTTCAGCCTTTTGCTGACATATAAACATTAGGGGAGAGAAACATTCTTTTTCCTGCTATGGTTTTTCAGCTGGGTCTGAGTGAGTGAATGTTTAGCTGCTAGTGACTGTCTTTCTGAACCACTTTGGGTTTTTGTTTTTTTAAAAGAGTGGACAGTGAGAGAGAGAGAGAGAGAGAGAGATAAATTTTTATTGAGTTTTTCACATGGCTTTCGTTGCCCTGACACTTAGTTGTGTACATGGGTTGCTGGGGTTTGAACCCAGGTACTTGCACATGCTGGGCAAGCGCCGTAACCACCGAGCCACCACTTCAGCCCTCTGAACCACTTTGAAGAAGCCATGCAGGAGAAGAATGAGAGAAACCAGGGCTGAGAGATGAGACAAAAAAGGTGGTCCTGGATATTCTAGTTTGAACCCTTTATTCTGATTATTCCTGAAACCACCTAATCTAACCTTGTAATTCCCACTGTACATGAAATAGTAAATTCCCATTTTTTTTAGCCAAATGATTTGGATTTCAGTTTCCTGAAAAATGCATGTTGTTTAACATACCAAGAAATTCACTTAACATTGTTGAATTTTATGACTTATGGGTAAAATAGAAATCATAATTCTTGTTTACCTTTGAGGGTTGTCGTTTAAACTTCTGATGGGCTAATATGAAAAGGATTTTGTAAAATGTGATCATTGCCACATCCCTTCCTTTACAGTTGTCCTAGCTAGGACCACCCAAACATGTTAAAGAGTTGGGACTGCTAATGACTGGTTTTCCTGGAGCTGGTTATGGGGAATGTGAGAAGATAGAGGAGAGTCAGAGATGGCTGTCTCAGCTGGAGAGAGTAGTATAGGTACTCAGACAGTTGTGCCAGGTATGACCATCCTGTTACTTTTGGCAAACATGAAACAGATGTAAAGGCACTTGCTGCAAGTGACTCTACAAAGCAGTTTGGTTTTATATAAATCAGGTAGATTAACAATATCCCCCCAAATTCCACTAAGCAAGATGTTTCCTCTTGGGACAAAACATTACCAATGTCAATGCTCTAGAATGTTAAGCTATTAGAGTCATTATTAACTATCTTGAAGGGGTTTATGAGATCCCTTGTCACTGCAAATTCCTCCCTGAGGAATCTTAAAGCAGTACCAAGTTTATGGAAAACAGAGAAGTGTTGGAACAGAGGTCTTGAGAGTGCCCTTGGGAAGGAAGAGGGTGGCTTGGACCATGTGAAGGGAACTGACATTTTGGAAGAAAGAGAACAAAGACTGAAAATGTTTAACAGCACTCCTGTTCTGCTGAGAGAGCCCACAAACAGTGAACAAGCATGACATTGTGTCTGTGATTTTTTAAATATAACCTTGTTATTGTGAAGAAAATGAAATTCATAAAACTCAGTATTTGTTCAAGATAGCGGGCAGATCCAGATCCAAACCCAAGTTGTTATAGCCACAGAACTCTTTGATCTCAATACCAGAACATTTTAGAGTAGACAGATTATATATTAGACGCCTGCTAACTTCAGGGTTTAGGCTGCCTGAGTATACTCCAGATGTGGGTAGTAAGGAGGTTATGTGTCTTAACTGACAAACCCACATGGTCTGGGTCTGGATGAGGTCCTGCCTTTTGATAGGAAAAGCTTTAGTTCTCAGGAACAGCATATCAGAGTGTACTTAGCAGGTGATAAGATTGCAAACAGAATTCACAAGGCAAATTCACAAAAGTAAACACTTTTTGTCTGGCATTAAGTTGAAGCAAAGTTATTTTTGGTGAGTTGTGACTTTCCTATCCTTACCCCAACCCCAGGTCTTATATTCATTCCTTCCAGACTGCCTGCTTTCTTTCATGGAGTTTTCTAGATGTAAGTATTGGGGATTCTCTTGTATGATTTAACCCATGGCTTTGTGCTATGACAGAATCTCGTTGATCGTGACATAGAAATTGACTTAGTTCTTATTAGTCACTAAGCATGCTACATTGGAATGGGGATTTTGTTTTATTCTTTTTTTTTTTTAATTTTGGACCAGGGATTGAACCCAGGGATGCTTGACCACTGAGCCATATTCACAGGCCATCTTTGTTTTTAATTTTGAGACAGCATCTCACTAAACTGCTTAGGGCCTTGCTAAGTTTCTGAGGCTGGCTTTGAACTTGCAATCCTCCTGCCTAAGCCTCCTGAACTTATGGGATTACTGGCTTATGCCACTATACCCAGCTTGTTTTATTCTTATGTTTAACATTAACTGTTTTTTAGGTTGTTTATACCCTTTCCTAATTTTTAATGTGTGGAGAATAACAATGTCAGTGTATCATTTTCTCATGAGACAGTTTTTTTCTAGTAGTAGTCCATAACTATATTAGGTTTAGGACTGGAATCCTGACTCCAGCATTTCCCTTTCCTGGGCTTTCTAATTTGGGGAAATCATGGTGCAACTTTTCTCTCAAACCCATAAGATATTTTGAGACTTTAGATCATAAACTCCTCAGTATGAATCAGAGAATTAGGCCACAGATGGTTCTTTCTACCCACTATCATTCCACAGAGAATGTTGCCCTACTCAGCTTGGGCAGGGGAGGGTGTTGCTTGGAGCTTCAAGCAGCATAGAATCCAAGCCTGGGAATATAAGCTAGGGAAACAGCACTGAGTGTGGACTTGGCTAACAGACAGATGTGAATCTGCCATTTACCAGGGATTTTTGTGAAGTTGAATCAACTTTAGATTATTTTCATTAACCATTTAAAGTGAAAACTGACCTTTGTTGGATCAAGATAAAGGGCTTAAAAAAAGAAGACTGACAAGACTGAATCAGAAAATTCAACATTTTTGAAGAGCTGCTTTAATATCACTATGTATGCAGCAAACTTTCAAACATCCATAACCATGGCTAGCAAATTAGTCATTAGTAATAATAAACCAATGCATTTCTTAAATTTATCCATTTAATTTTTTCCTAAGGAAGGACAATAAATTTATATAGATTTATTTGTTTTTACATTTAATTTATGAAGTATGGAAGAATAGCACTTACCTGAATTTTACCAGTAGAGAAGTCAAGGCACAGGTACCACAAGAAATCTACCTCAACCCACAATAGGTGGACTTTTCCAGAGATGTCAGCAGACATCTGGTCTCTTGATCCTATAGTCTGGGCTTATTGGCATGATCAGGGTCATCCAGGATGTGTTTACCTGCATGGCAAGGCCAGTACTATAGATGTCTCCGATGATGCCATTGTCTTTGATCCTTGTGCTGATGTTATCCACAATATTCTTCAGTACCTGACCAAACAGGCTTCTGTAACTTCCATCCGAACCTATGGGGATCTTGTTGTACATGCAGGTCAGAGCCAAGGTCACCACTGCTCCCGTGTCTGTGAATCACAGAAGGGGCAGGCTCAGCACCGTCACTGCCACCACTGCAATGTGAACAGCTAACTTATATATGTACTCATTGTGTTCTAGTTACATGATCTCATTTAATCTTCAAGAAAACCTGTGGAATAGGACTTGTACTTATCTTCATTTAAGAGATGAGGCGATGGAGGCTCAGAAGGTTAAATAACTGCCAGGAAGGAGCAGGGCCAGAACTTGAACCCAGATCTGTGCAACTCAAGAGCTCACACTTTTAATTAATGTAGACTATGTTCAATCACACTTTTTTTAAAATCCCAGTTTTGTATCTTTCAAAAATTCATCCTTTTTGAAAGTCTGGCCATCACCACCTCTCAGTGAAGTCTTCTTGGTCAGTGGCATTCTCTTTTCTGAACTCCTTTAGCATTTTTTATTTTCTGCAATCTCAGCACTCTGTGCTGGACTTTGTGGCTCTGTGCTCTGTGAACACTTAGGTGGTGGAAACTTTGTGTCCCCCAGAGCACTCAGCACAGGGACTTTTTCATTATTTGTATGTGATAGATCTATGTGGATTGAATGAGCAAGTTCTGGGATGACAAGTCCAGAACAAATGGAAAACTTGCAAGATAGCATTTTCTGTTTTATTGATCTTTCCCTCCCACCCTAATCTCTATCTGAAGGTTGCATAGCTTCATTCATGGTGATAGTGTCATTGAAACCCAAAGACAAGTCCAAAATTCCTGAACTGGCTGACATGCTCCAGAAATGTGTGAGGTTCCAGGTAAAAATTGGAGACCAGTCTGTTCTCGATACACAGTGAGGGGACTAGAGCACATTTAGTTGCTTGTTCATAGGAATTAACTGCAACAGGCTGCTGATTAGGCATGAAGAAAGGGCAAAGCCTGAGATAATGCTACTGATGAGAAAGTGGCCCCTGTAGAGAAGATATCACCACACACTGAGGGGTGGACAGGAGAAGGCTGTGGTGTTTCAGAGGATAAAGCTTCCATGCACCAGCAGCTGAAAGTTTTCAGAATGTTTCTTGAGGCGAGGACATCATGGGTTTAGACAGTAGCAGTTTAGTAGAAAGAGGATATTTGGAAATAACAAGGAGAAGCATTGAGAAAAATAGAGTATGGAAGCATTAGTAGCAACTAAAGAAAGTGCAGGGCAGGACTGAGGCAATGCATCACTATTAATTTGGAAATAACCTTTGCACTTGGATATACTTATTGTTTGGAGTGGAAGTTCTGCAGCTGCCTGACATTTCAAGTATTGTCCTTGTTTCTACATGTTACTGTTTCCTCGTCTTTCTTTTTTTTCCTGAATTCACATGTCAACAACATTTGTTAAATGCCACCAGTCTGCACAAGCGTTCATGGTTCTTAGGTCCTTCTTCAAGGTCCTTACTTCCCTGTCTAGCTTCACCAGTCAGCACACTGATGTTCCCAGCCCAGGCCAGTGTCTGATGGTGGCCACTTACTCACCCACGTTGAAGGGAGAGGAGTTGGCCAGCAGAGTCTTAGCAAAGCGGGCTGCTAGTGGCAAGGTTGTCTCTGAGTTCTTCTGGCACAGAGCCAAGATCGCCAGACCCGGCCCATAGAAGGCTGTAATTTCATCACTGGAGCCTCAGAAGGGAATAAAGAGTCTTCATCAGATTAACATTCATCATGCTGGAGACATTTATGAAGAAGGAAAACCCAAACTTCTAAAATGGAAATTGCTAGAAAACCTGTCCCTAAAGAAATACGCAGTATTGGCAAAGGGTTCCTTTGTTTCTTAGAATATCATCTAGCATTTGAATAGAATAAAAGGGATGCTGCTGCTGCCTCCAGTGGGTCTGACCAGTCTGTGGCTGGGGCGGTTGGCTTTTCTAGTTTGTTTTCACTGAGGAGTGAATCTGTCACTGGTGGGATTATCAAAGTGAAGGTGACATTGAGTCTCTTCCCTTACTTTCTACTCTCCCTACTTCTACTCTTTTCCTTTCTGGGTTTAAAATTTTCAGGAAAGGGTCTCTGTTCACTCTGCCCTCCCTTCCATAAGGTCTTACTTGAAGGTGCCCAGTTCTCCATTTGTTTTTGCAGAACTGACACTTTACTTCCAGGGTCTCGGCAGGAGGAGGTTAGGGCCATAACAGTGAGGGCGAGCTGTCCCATGGTTAGGTCTGCAGAGGAGCAAACAGAGCTGTGACACAAAGGCATTGTGAGAGGAGGGGTCACCAGGGGCTATGGCTCAGCATATCCTGGCAATTTTGATTTAAAAAATTTTCCTCACATAAGATTTTGATCTGGCATTCTGAAGAAAGATATATGGAAAAATACTTAAGGGAATATTGAACTAGTATCTTTTGTGTGATTAATGACTTTGTCAAAAATCCCCAGGATCTGATTAAAAGAGCAGCAAGAACATGCACATAAGCTTATCTATAAAAATATGCAATTACAAAATATTTTAAGTTTGTTATTGAACTTGGGCCTCAGTGTGACTCCTGTGAAGTAGGTAGAAGAGAGATTTTATTGTCATTATCATTGCTACTAGCTGTGGTGTTATTGTAGTTAGAGGGTGAGGCAAGTTTGAGCTCAGTGTAGTGATAGTTCAAGGTCATAGAGTAGCCCGCATGCTGTGGCTCACATCTGTAATAGCAGAGACGCAGGTGGCTGAAGCAGGAGGTTTGCAGGTTAGGCCAACTTGGACAACTTAATGAAACCTCATATTAAAATAAAAAATAAAAAAGGGCTGGTGATGCTGCTCAGTGATAGAGTGCTTCTGGGTTCAATCTCTAGTGCCAAAAAAAAAAAAAAAAGCCAAAAAGTAACAACAACAAAATACTCAAGGTCACAGAGTTAGTAAGTGGAAAGAATGTTCAGAGCTGGAAGCTTGCTCTTTGTCCATCTAGTTGGGAGCTCCTTCTGCTTCCCCATTCTCCTCCATGACTGCTCTCACTTCACATGCATTTCATTCCAGGAATTTCACAGGTGTGTAGGGAAAGGTGATTAAGGTATAGTCAGAAGCAGCTTTGGGGTGAGGATGACACAAAGTTGGGATCTGGGAGTGGCTGGTGGTGTTATGTGATTCTGGGGCAGGTGAGAGGCTCAGATGTCTCACCGGCAGTGTCAGTGTCCATGAGCTTCTGGGTCAGGAGTTTCTGGGCTTCCAGATTGTAGGCACCAACCAGGTTCATGGCAATCAGGATGCTGGGGTTTGGGAGGGCTGATGTGGTCACCGAGTTCTCCATGAGCACTTGTAGGCCATCAACCCAAGGCTGTTGTTTTGAGGGGACAGCTGAGAAGAGAAAAACACTAACTAAACCACCAGCCCTGATTCCCATATCTTTTATCCTTTTAATAGAAGACTTGACTAACATTGGTAACTTAAGTGATTGAAGAGAAATGAGAAAACATTATTTTTTTGAGGTCATTTAATTAGTTCTTATAATTAACCCACATCTGGGTTTTTAAGTTATTTTTCATTCACTAACTTTAAGTAATATAGCCCATGAACATTTCACGTGACTTCTAGTAATTTCTTACACGTAACTGTTATCTTGCGTCTATTTTCGCCCCACTCTTCCATGAAGAATATTAAAGATTTGGGACATGATCCGTTCTCAGTCAGTACCAAAACTTCCCATTTGTAGTGGTACCAGATCTCAGTGGCCACTGAGTGTTTGTTTTGTACCAGCATACGTCATTCTGCAGTAGTACCTCAGTTCATCTTAATAAAAAATGCGTTCACTCGACTCTCAAAGAACTTGTGCCGTTAGGGGTGATGAACAACTGGCACTCGCACCCCGACTCACCCACTGTGGAACTATTCCTATCTATAGTGATGGCTGCTCCAAGCACTTTCTCATCAGCAGACCCTCTTCAGGTCTTTGCCTTTTCCCAGGTAAACTGCTTCTCTGGCCTCCTCAGAACAAACACCATACTCACAGCACAAGCTTTGGGTCTGGGTACTGATCCCAGCCATAACCCAGAGAAGGCTCAGCAGGTAGAGGACAAACTGGGCCATTTGACTCTCCTGTTCTGTCCACAGATACCAGCATTTGCAAAGGGAATTATTTATTTCTACCTTCTCTTTCATGTGCTTATCTTTGTAAAACAGTCTGCTCTTGACCCTACCCCTCCTAACTTACCTATGCTGACCTCTTTTCCTAATATAACCAATTTCCATTGCTTATCTAAGTTTACCCACTGTACAGACCCTTCATTGTGTTTTAAGGTGACTTCTAGGCAGCACAGTCATATAAGCGACCTGGAGCTGGGTATACAGCAAAGACAGTGATGAGAAAGTGTCGTTTAGCAAGTTTCTGGGTCATTACATTGGTAAGTTTGGCTAATGTGTGAGTGTAAGCAAGATTTCTCCTTTGCCTTACTATATCCATTTAAATAATCTACTAGATGTTTATGTGAGACCACTTCATTGACCTTTGGGTGATCTGTGGGTGTGAGCTCATTTCATGGTTTAAGGCCCCTGTTTCAGTTTTTAGGTGGAGATCTTCCAGGTGAACTTTGGCTTTATGCAATTAATTAAGTTAACCTGGACCTGGTTCTGGCCCAGACTCTTTGAAGTTTTTTGGAAAGAAATGAACCTCCATTTCATCAAAATTGTTCTGTTTGATTTTTCTTTTCTTATCTGCGGATAAAAACAGTTTCCAACACACAAGACTTTCAGACAATATTATCTTTTAAAGTAATTAAATAATATGAGATCAGTTAACTATGTTAAGTATACATGTTCTTTTCACCCCCAGAAATGTACCCATTTTATAAATCAAAGAATACCCTTTGATAGCAGAGAACTGGAACTAGTGTTTGGAAATTATGAAGGAAAGAGCTGATTCTTTTCTGCATTTTAAGTACCTGCTTTTAGGGGGAAATTGTTCAGTGTCTCCTGTCTCAGAATAAAAGTCAAAGTCCTTTATGATTCACAAGGATCTGTAAGATAAGGCTGCTGGTTTCCTTTATGCCCTTACCTCCATCCCTTTCTCTCATGCTCACTTTGCTCCAGTGTTCCTTGAAAATTTAAGCAAACTTTGCACTTGATGTCCCCTCCATCCAGGACGCTCTTCCAGATATCTTTGGTGGCTTCTCACTTCTGTTATCTCTTTGCACAAAGGGAAGCATTTAGGGAGGCCTTCCAGAGCATCCCCTATTAGTCTCACTCCCACCAACACCCACCACACTCTTCCCTGACATAACTCATCACTGCCACACATGTGAACAGTTGTCTATTGCCTCCCTCCCTACTAGAATGTCTACTCCAAGGAGGTAGGGCTTTGTTGGTTTTTTCACTGCTCAGTCCCTAACACTTGTGACATGAATAAGTGAATTAATGAACAAATAGAAGACATGGATTCTAAAGCAATTCTTTCTCAGGAAATGTTGGTTTTGTACAGTCCCCTCCTGTAGAGTGTGGGCTTGCCTCACTTATAAGAAATGTAATTCAGTAAAAGTTTTAGGCCAAAGTTACTACTCCCATCTTGCTTATACTCTTTGGCTCTTCTTGCTTCTTACTCTTGGAAGCCAGCTGCCAAGTTGTGAGCTGCCTTATAGAGAAACCCATTTGGCAAAGAACTAAGAGCAGGCCCTAGCCAACATCCAGGAAGAGAGGGATGTTGCCAAAATCCATGTGAGTGAACTTGAAAGCAGACCCTTTCCCAGGAGAGATTTGAGATGAGGCAGCCCTAGCTGACATACTGATTGCAGCCTCCTGAGAGACCCTCATCCAGAGGACCCAGTTAAGCCTTCCCTGGATTCCTAACACATAGTAACTATGGGATAATAAATGTGGTTATTTTAAGCCATGAAGTTTTTGTTTTTAAAGAGAAAGGGAGAGTGTATGTGTGTGTGAGAGAGAGAAAGAATAAATTTTATTTGTTTTTCCACCTGGCTTTTGTTCCTCTGACACTTGTTGTGTATGTGGTACTGGGGTTTGAACCCAGGTCCTCATGTGTACCAGGCAAGTGCTCCTACTGCTGAGCCACTGCTGCAGCCCCTAGGCCATTAAGTTTTAGGGTAACTTGCTATTCAGCAATATATATCCAATATATGGCACATGGTGGTAGATAAGCCCTTAAAGAGAGTTTGGGTCTATGAGGTAGAAGGCCTTATGTGTCATGTGAAGGAGTAGTGGGCAGAATTGTACCATCCTCCCATTCATGCCTCCACTGGATGTCCATGTCCTAATCCCTGGAAACTTTAGATATGTTAAGTAGGTTATATGGGAAGGGGGAATTAAAGTTGTGCTTGAAATTGAGGATGTTAATGAGCTAACTTTAAGCTAGGAAGATTAGCCAGGTGTGGTGGTACATGCCTGTAATTCCAGCGACTCAGGAGGCTGAGGCAGGAGTATAGCAATTCAAAGCCAGCCTCAACAACTTAGCAAGGCCCTAAGCAACTTAGTGAGATACTATTTCAAAATAAAAAGTAAAAAGTGTAATATTCCATGGTATAAATGTACCACAGTTTTTGGATCCATTCTTCCTGTGAGGGACACCGGGGTTGTTTCCATAGCCTAGCAATGGTAAATTGTGCTGCAATGAACATCGATATTGCTGTGTCACTGTAATGTGCTGATTCTAAGTCCCCTGGAAAGATACCCAGGAGTGGAATAGCAGGGTCGTATGGTGGA